>JAQGCN010000089.1:0-47912 GCA_034699725.1 Friesea truncata | reverse complement strand
CAACAAGGGTCAAATCAATCTAGTGGTTCAAACCAACAGGGTTCTAATCAGTCCGGGAGCTCAAATCAGCAAGGGTCAAATCAATCTAGTGGTTCGAACCAATCTGGTAGCTCCAATCAACAAGGTTCAAATCAGTCAAGTGGTTCAAACCAACAGGGCTCTAACCAATCCGGTAGCTCAAATCAGCACGGGTCAAACCAGTCTAGTAGCTCCAATCAACAGGGTTCAAACCAATCTGGTAGCTCCAATCAGCACGGGTCAAATCAATCTAGTGGCTCTAATCAACAGGGCTCTAACCAATCCAGTAGCTCAAACCAACAAGGGTCAAATCAGCAGGGTTCAAGTCAATCAAGTGGCTCAAATCAGCACGGGTCAAATCAATCTAGCGGCTCTAATCAGCAGGGCTCTAATCAATCCGGCAGTTCAAATCAACAAGGCTCAAATCAATCTAGTGGTTCGAACCAATCTGGTAGCTCTAATCAACAAGGTTCTAATCAGTCAAGTGGTTCACACCAACAAGGTTCTAACCAATCCGGTAGCTCCAATCAGCAGGGTTCAAACCAATCTGGTAGCTCAAATCAACAAGGGTCAAATCAATCTAGTGGTTCGAACCAACAAGGCTCTAGCCAATCCAGCGGTTCCAGCCAACAAGGTTCAAGTCAATCCAGTAGCTCTAATCAACAGGGTTCAAACCAACAAGGGTCAAATCAGTCTAGTAGTTCGCATCAACAAGGATCGAGTCAGTCTAGCAGTTCTAATCAATCCAGCAGCTCGAGTCAGCAAGGATCAAGTCAATCCAGCAGTTCAAGTGAGCAATCAAGCAGTCAACAATCAGCCTCTAATCTTGAAGAAAGCTCAAGCCAGAGTCAATCCAGTAGTTCTCAATCGAGCTCAAGTTCGTACAACTATACCTGCACATCTTCCGGGTTTTACCCCAATCCTAGCGACTGCAAGAAATTTTACAGGTATATTTTATATAATCATTAAATTATGAAACATCAATTTATTTTTTCTAATTCCAGATGCGTTGATTTTGAGGGTACAGGAAAACATTTTACCGTCTTTCATTTTGATTGCGGTCCTGGAACTGTTTGGGACGAAAATTTACAGACCTGTAATTATGCGTACGCTGTAAGTCCTACTCAGACGTGTATGAATTCTGGAACTCCTCCAACTCACGCTCCACCGCCACAGCCACCAACTACTATGTGTCCAACCTACGTTACCGAAGAATCTACAATAGTTACTGTTTCTACAACTCAGGTACACACTTAATTTGATTTTTAAATAAATTATTTAAGTAAATTAATTTATACTTTTGCAGCCAACTACAACTACTACACCAACTACGACTACAACGACAACTACTACAACAACCACTCCGAAGCCAACGACAACGACAACAACAACTACTACGACCACAACAGAAGCACCGCAACCTGAGCGTATGTTATTGTTATTATAAATATAACTTTGGTTTAAATAATAAATTATATTTCATACTTGTAGCTCCGGAGTTCGAGCTAACATGTCGCGGAGGCAGTGGAGGAAAGGTAATTTATTAAAAAAAAAATTTCAAACTAAAATATACATTTTTTTACATTTCCAGCTACGTGCTCACCCATTGGATTGTTCAAAAGTAAGGCTAAAACATATTTAAATAATTATAAAACTGCATTTAACTAATTAATGTAAATTTAATCTAAAGTATTATATCTGCCAATGGGATGGTTACGCATTTCAAATTAAAATCAAGAAATGTGATGCAGGAGATAGATTTGTGGAGGATGAACAGAGATGCGTTCCAAAATGTAAGCGTACAAATCATAAATTACTAATTAAGTATTTTCATAAATTTTTCCCTTTGTAGCCCAAGCTCCACCTTGCAACGAAACCCAACAGGCCACTAGAATTGAACAATGTCAAAATCTGCTTAAAAACCTTCCACCTTCCACTGGGTCATTGGATTATACTGACAGTCTTAGACCTGTTGATGAAACAGCTTCATCCGAATTCAATCCACCAAAAATTGTAAAAATATTTATTTTTTCAATGTAATTCTTTGGCCGAATTTAAAGTATAATTAAAATTTTATACAGTCGGGTACACGCTTAATGCCGCAAAATGGCGAATGTCCAAGTGAAGGTCAATTTGCTATCGCTGGTGATTGCTTTAGGTGAATTACTTTCAGCAGTACAATATAAATCTTTTAATTAATTGCTTTTCTCTTGCATAGATTTTACAAGTGTATACAATCATACGGTGGTCGTCTGGCGTCCATATTGCTCAAATGTCCTAGTGGATTTTTATTTATTGAAACACGTTGTGTGAGAGGCTACAAATCTTGTCCCCAAGAGAAACTTGGAAGGGATAATGACTACGATGATGATGGAATTAGTCGGAGTATTGGATTCAATACTGGATTTCCAATACCACTCCATTGGTATCGGCAGCTAGTTGAATTTTAAGAAAAAACTTAAACGAGCTTTTTGGCTAAAATCGTGCCAATTTAATAATTTATTACTTAAATTTCTTGTTAGGTACCTGAATTCTGTGATTTTTTAATTTATTTATTTAATGGGTATTAAGTAATTTATTTGGGTTTTTATCATGGGGTGGTATAATAATAATTCATACAAAAACAGGATTTTATAAAGATTGATATGGTTTACTACTTTCTACAGTCTTGAAATAAATGGATTAATTTTTCAAAAATTGAAAAAAAAACAAAAATGAATAAATCGTTCTAGAGCTATATGCCATGTATCACATATTGATGAAAGCAACCTTTTGATTCTGAATGCCGTAAAGTAATTGATGCGGAGTTTAGATTACATGTGGAACTCGTGCCGTTTGGAAAGTTGAACTTGATCAACGGTACCCTTTGTTTTCTCCCCCTTTCCCATAAGAGGGGATGATTCCTAAGCTGATCTGAATTAAATTTAAAAAGCGGATGGTATAATAATACCGTTGAGAGTTTTTGGCTATTCTAAATTACATTTTTGACTGGACCTACACACCCTCCGCCTCTTATTCCCTGCTACAGGCTAGAAAGGGGAGAAAATGTAATCGCTCTTCGGGATCATGGTAACAAATTACCCGGGCCCACCCTTCCCAATCTTTTTTTTATTCTATTAGGAGATTACCGGGAGGGGAAACTCTTTTTTCGTCTTATTATTTCTTTCACTCTGACGCATACTGCCAACGGTGACAGCTGACCTTATGAATACTTTTCTGCCATGTCCAGATGCTCCTAACCTTAAAATCAACACTTTCAAAATTTTAATCTAATGTCTAACAGGCCCAGAGTTATTTTTCATAGTCGAAACCAAGAGAAAGTGAAATTGAGAGAAAGTAAAATAATCAACCACCAAGAAGAAAAGACTTCAAGTATTTCCCCTTCTTTCTTTTTTTCCTCACTCCTGCTTGGAGAAAATGCAGCATAGTTCAAGTAAATTCTCCCAATTTTTTCCTTTCTCACGCCTTGAAGTTTTTCAATCAAGGGAATTTGCATATTTATCAAGTTCTAAATTATGGGTGAGATGTTGAGATGTGGGGATAAAAATCCGGAGGGAAGCTGGGTCTGGGTGGCTGCTATGCTGACGACGTATGAGTCAAATGACACCAAAATGGATGGGGTGTGAGAGAGCTGATTCGATTTGAGCTTTCACTTGATAGCACTTCAACTTCAACAACTTCACAAAACGACGACTGTCAGCCTCCTCTAACTCAATTTTCCATTTTTCTCTCTCCACTTCAAAGAACCTGAAAATATCACTATTCGTATACTTAAGTAGGGAAATGTATAACTTTTTAAAGTTTAAAAATCCAAGTGAAACACATTGACAATTTAATTTTTCATGGAAATTCTTCCATTTACCTGGAAAAGATGCTACGGTATAAGGATTTCAGTGAGAGTAGAAGTTATAGTAATTAAGGGATGTTTTAATTCAATTTACATTTTAAGCTTTCCATTCCGTTTCATTGATGTATAATATTTTCCAGATTGGAATTTATTTACACACGTTTTGAATAAATAAGTACTCCTTTCAGAACTTAGTTTGAATGAAAGTAAGTGAAAGTCAAATATAATTCCAGGCAACCACGAGTCACTTTACCGAACTGAGATTCCTCTTGTTCTGCGGTTGGGCCTCATAACCACAAACGAAATAGGAACTGAGTATTGCGTAGTCCTTCTTTAATTAGGCAAAGGCATTTTCTAAACTATTAATTATTGGTGGCTTTCTCTGCAACTAATTCCTTCCCCTACGTTTTTGCCCTGACCTCAACTTTTCCAACGAATTTTAAATCAAGCGTAACATTTTGAGTTCAGAGAAAATCTAAATTGTACCACCACTGGAAGATGATGTAGGGAATATCTGATGTGGCTCAGCGCATAAGATGACGCTTGTTGGCTAAGACCTATGAGTTAAGGGAATTTGTAAGCCCTGCGGTTCAAGTTGACACGTTATATAAATCTAAGAAGGAAGAGAATGTTTAGAAACCACAAAAGACTCAACATTCGTGTCATTCTGACTTCTTCCCGTCCATCTTGGTTTCCCGTCTTCTTCGTCATGAATTCTTCATCTCTGCACGCACTCAAAACCCGCATGAATTCCAGCTGCGTCTTGGCCTCCTTCTTAAAGGGGACATGCCTAAATTCCAGTCGGATGGAGTAAAAATCCAAAGAGATTTGAGTAATTGCTTCAAGTACAGCAGCATAGTAGCCCTAGCCCATCAAATTCCACTTTCAAATCAAATTAGGAGATATTCATAGCTATTAAGAAATCACGCTCTAAATGTCCCTGATTCGATTACAAAAACGATCATGATTCTTAAATGTTTTCATCATGTGGTTGGAAACAGTGTTATATATGAATGTACAAAGCAATCGCTATATCGAGTTTCGTTTTAGATTAAAATCTTTATTTTCGCAATGATTTCCTAACTATAATCTAATATCCAAATTTCTTAAAAATAGTATTTAAGTTATAGCCGTGGCTCTATTAAATTTTTGGGAAGTTTGATTATTAAATTAGTACAGCTTGTGATCTCGTAGTTCTGCCCTGTCTTATTAACCCAGAACCTACGCAATTCCATTTCTTTCTTCTTATGAATTATTCAAGAGAATTTCCGAGTTTCACGTATGAATGGAACTCCTTGCCGTCTTTTACTTTTACCGTAAAGGGAAAGTTAGCGTAAAAAACGAGAGAGTGGATTTGGATTATTCAGGACCCCGTTTTAAGAATTCAATATTGAATGGATTCTTCGGCCAGTTTCTTTTCACATGGAATCTTTTACTTGTTTCAACTCTAATGGCGTGGCGGATGTCCCTTGAGGGTCTCTCCACTTCGTGACGAGCCACATTAAATTTTCTCATGGAGAACTCAGTGTGTTAAGGGGGGAGTTTCGACGAGGCACTGAATGGAATATAAATATGAGCTACAAGAAAGAGTAGGTTTAAAGGCTTACAAACGGGAGGACAAGATCCTCGTCTTTAGAAGAAGAGTGAACCACTCGCTTTTCTTCCTTTTTCGCATTCCAAAGGAACTTTCTCCAATTTTTCTCAATTCTTTCTCTCTCCGTTGGGGATGTTCGGCTGTATCTTCTACAACGTGAGAAAAATACGACTTTCCTCATATTCCACATTTACATCAGAGAGAGGAGACTCCTCGCATATTTTAGGATGGTTTTTATATTCTACGAATAAAATGGATTTCGTCACATCCCCAACCTCAACCTCGAAGGAAGCCCGCTGGGAAATTCCAAGAGAATTAAGGAAGGGGGATTGAGGGGGCTTTTGGAATGAAGTGGATTCCCAATCCCAAGGCCGTGGGGCTCACCGGCTGTCAAACCGGTGAATGGGATTCGAATACATTTCGGGGATTACAGAACCAAATACATTGTTTACTCTACTGGATTTTTTTATGTATCGAATTGACAAGGGAGGATGGAGATTAATTGCTTTTTAAAATTTCAACTGTCACAAACAGAAACAAGCTCATCTTATGTTTTAGAAACAAACAGAACCAAACCTAAACTACTATCGTCCACTAATTATTGTCAATACTCAAATTGAGAAAGTAAAAGGCGATGTTAATTAAATTGATTAAGTTGTTAGGAATAAAAATCTAATTAAGCTCTTAGCCCTCAACTTGTCTTAACTTTTGCTGAATACATAAGTATCGTGTGCTTCTAGAAACAAGTGGGCAGATTTTCCAATTAGTATTTCCAGGTCAATTTGAAGTTATTTTTTACGACGATGAAAGTCGGGAATGGAGCTTTTTAAGTTCAAGTTTGTTTTAGTTTGAGTAAATGAAGTTGAATGGCTACTAAATTGAGAGCAATAAGACGTTTCAGCCCCAGAATGGTGGTTAGATGAACTCTTGTGCTCATTAGGTGGCGCCTGCTCAATCCCTTTATCTTTGCCATTAAGAATGGAAGAAGGGTCTTCATAGTACTGTAAGAAGGGGTAATTTCCTTTCAACAAAAGATGAAAAGGAGTCGGGCAGTCTTAATGGTCGGCAAGATTGCTTAATAGCTGAGTCCGAGGAATATGGGAGTTTAATGACGTGGTATTTTAGCTTCTAAACACGAGATCCTACTTCGGATCTTCGTCGTATATTTTTCTCTTTCGTTTGTCTTAGCTTGATTGAACTCTTGTCGTCATGCTCATTTCCGCTACGAAACCAATCCAGAGAAAGTTGAATCCAGCCGTAGGGAAAGGAAAATCAAAGATCTGTAAAAAAAAAAAAAAAAAAAAGTAAAGGCGTGAGGATCTCTTCATAGTACAAAAGAGAGCCAAGAACATAACCATTCTCTTCATCTTCTTTTCTTTAACCAATTCTAGCTAGAAAATTTTAGAGCTAAAGTATAAGCCGAGACATTGAATCCCACCACCACCGCTGCTTACCACGGTCGCTATACTGCCACCGTCTTGCGTTTTTCTATCTTCCATTTTTGCACAGTTTTTCATAGGTATAACATAAGAGAAGATGGGAATCCACTTTGTTTGGGCTCCACGTGGATCTGAAAAAATCCTGTCGAGTTTCATGAGAGTTTGGGAGCTGAAGCCCAGCCCCAACTACCACTCATTGGATCTTCTACTCATGCTCGTGTATTACTTTTAACACATGCCCTTTCCCCATTCGATCCAACTGGTTCAACTTGAAGTTTTATTGGAAGCTCCTAAGAACTCCACGTGGATTCTCATATTTTGAAGTGAAAGGAAAGGTTTCTCTGCTGCTGGGGGAAATCAGTGGAGAGTATTTTGGCTTGGATCTCTTTTGTGTGTTGTTGAAAGGGCGAACATTTTCTGTCGGGCCCACTGGCGCGATAAGTACTGGAGGGGATGGATGCTTAACAATCCAAAAAGCTTAGCAATCCAAAAACAGGAGCATTAGGAGAGCGTATAAATAAAAGAACCCTTTTTACACAACTTTTTTCCCTACCCTTCTCCAAGTCAATTGAGGCAGATGAAAATGAAATGGTAATCTATGCATTCTTTTCCTCCTCGCCTTTTTCCGGGGATTTTTCTTCTGCATCCATCTTCTGATGCCATGCGCTTTATCCTTCATCCATCTCTGATCAGATTTTGAGAGACTTCACCCCAAGGGGTTCGTTTTCGTTGGATTCCATACCATCTTAACTCGTCTTTCTTAGAGAGTACACAAACAACCAAAAGGAATAAACCAATGAGAGACGACTTGATAATAATGAACCACAATTAGTAGGGTTGGAGAGGTTGAGGTGGAATAAGAACCAAAGTTAAAAAGTGGAGTGAGTGGAGAAATTTCTTTGGAATTGTGAAAGTAAAGTGAGAGAAAAAGAGAGAGAAAGATCTTAGCTTTCACTCTGTGGCTAAAAAGGGTGAGAAGAGAGAAGAATAGAGATTGGGAATTGATGTGTAATGTTTTGCGTCTCCAAAGGTTAAGGCTAAATGACTGTTTCATGCTCACGAGATGATGATGATATGGAAGAAGATGGAAGCAAAAAATCCACTCAACGACGACGACGTCGTCGAACCCGCGGCTTGGCTTCACAAAACTCCTTTCCCTCCCACATCGCGCTTTTCCAGAACTTGAACACATACTAAACTCAGTTGGATTTTAACTCTGTTCGGAGAAAGACGCTTATCGGATTCCGGTTTCATGATCATCTCGTGTAACGTTATTACCCTCAGCTCTGCCTGGATGGATAACCATATATCTACATTATAAGGTACTTAACAGTCACTCTATTTATATCTATCTATCTATCCACTTTTCTCCAACTCCAAAAAAACTAATGCCAATATACTTGACATCTCTCATTACTTTTCTAGCGATAGAAAATTTTAAAAGCAGTTTGTTTAACCAAACGCCAAAAAAATAAATCTGCATGAAACAAACAGGCTCTTCAGCTTTAACAACCTAAATCCATTGTTTTATGAATATTTTTTTCTCATTAAACGTGTTTAATTAATTAATTAATTATATATGAGAGGATCCCATTAATTCCAATTTCCTCATTGTTATAATTATTCTTGCGAAACAGAGAGATTAATCCTATTAATGCTAACTGTGTTGTACTATTCAGTAAATTAGAGATTATTTGTATGAATTGTTTTGCGAAATGGAGGCGGAGGCGTGACGCTAAAAGATTTAAGATTAGATGTTTTGTTTCTTTTGTTATTGTTTTCCATCCACTAAATTGACGAAAATTGCAACAACGATGTAAGAGTTTGTATTTATCCTTTTTATATACCTCAATCCTTGTTACATCAATTTTTAGTATGAAAAGGAGTTAAATTTATGTCATCAATTTAATAATATAACTATTATTAGATATAAATTTCATTGCATTTTTAAAAAATTGATCAATCAATCGTACTCATTTGTTAGGAAATCCATTGGTTGGGAATGTTTTACAAATGCGGTAACAAGTTAGAGAAAATGTTCTTAACTTGTTGTAACTTGTAAGCAAAACGCTCTACTTTTTTAGTATAAATTGAAATATTGAGCATGAGGTATAATTGTCATGCAAAAATTGACCCCATTTTTTTATTCTATTGAATTATTTTCTCTGTGATTGACATGATTGATTGGAGATAAACGGAAGTTGAGCATCAATTGATGAGACTTACTGAGCTCATCCTTTTATAAAGGAAAGAGTTTGTGATGTAAGGTAATTGCTAATTTAAGGTGTAGAAGCAACAACCAAGTATTAAAGTGACTTAAGAAATAAAACCATTGAAAAGGGGTGGGTTGGTCATTAACTTCTTCCCTTTTGTTAAATCGGTTGAGTGGTTTTGAAAAGGGTTGAAAAGTTTAGAGCTGAGTGATTTTTCCTTAGATGAGTGACCATCGTGGTAAATTTCTATTCTTTCGTTGTGACATTCTGTGGGAGATGGATGGATCACCGTCAGAAATCAACAGAAGTAGAAGTTGAGGAACCTTGACGAAGTTACCACGCCGGTGATTTTTATCTCTAAAACGGTTTATTCAGAAACAAGTGTCATGAAATAGGTTACATCATAATGGTCAACTACAATAGGAATTACCTATTAAGGTAGCAGAAGAGGTTTAACAGTCATGCTATATATTATTTGTTTGGCTTATCTTGCCAAAAAAAACACTGTTAATCTGAAACATTGACTATGGTATGGTATCTCATAAAGATTTCGTCTTCATCTCATTATTTGTGTGAAAATCGTGTTGTTGGGGAGGATGATGAGGGGAGGGAGATGATTTTAGTGAAGTGTGAGAAGTCATGTTTCAAGTTAGTCGTTCGTAGCTAGCGTCGTCGTACGTTGTTGTAGTTGTAAACTTCATCCGTAGGAGACAGTAGGAGGAAAATCTTTGACGCTTAGTTGAAAAAACTTCTTTAGAAGATTGATTGTTGGGCGGTGATTTTTTTCGTCCTAAGTTTTTCATCTTCATTTTACCCTGGAGAGGATCCCGAGTGAGTATAATATTAGAGGTTTCCGGTCATGCGGTTCTCGTTAGAATAATAATAGTTGAGACATGTAATACGTTTTAAGTTTACGTAATAGGTCATTATATCCCTCCAAAACATTTCTCTGTCAAAGTTCTGACATTTCATGGAAGTCTGGTACTGGTTGGGGGTATGATGGTATAGTGGTGGTGGTTTAAGAATTCCTTTGGAAAACTCGTATTATTGTGACCACATTTAATGCGGTTCACCACTTTAAGAAAACGTGGAATAAAAACCACATTAGTACGGTTTCCCTATCCGGACAAAGTATCTGAAAGTGGTCAGTTTTTTTCGTAGTAGTACCAAACCAACCAACCTGAGCTAGTATATAGTAATACAGAATCTGAACCAAGGAACACGACAACCAGCCTTAGTTAACCACAAGCAGACAATCCGACTAAAAAGTTGGAAAATAATTTTCTATAAACCAAAAAACCGACGCTGCTTTCGGGGTAATAATAATAACTTGATACAAAAAGGAGGAACGAATGTATCCACTAATTTCCCTATTTCTGTGACTCTTAACCACAAAATTCTCAAGGCAAAGGCGTATCTCCGTAGTTTTAGCTTTTAACTTTGCAAAAAAGAAATGCTTCAACCGTAGCGAATTGTCATTATACTTCTCCTTTCATCTCGTTTTTTTTTATTTTTAGACAAGAAGAAGATCACATCTCTTCGGAAGAGGGAGGTAGGACACATGAAGATAGATAGTGGAAGAAGCCAAAGAAGAACCAGTGTAATAAAGTGTTGAGGTGATATTTAGTGTGAGAAAAAGAAGAAAGCTTCAAGACAAACTTATTATGATTCTCACATTTTATTGAATCACAACAAACAAGAAGTCAGAAGCTTATTTCATTCTCTGTTAAGCCAAGTTGTTTATTCAACAACAAAAACCAAACCAGTCAACCACGCCAATTAATTCAGCAAAAGAATCTCTTTGAAGGATTAACAATAAAAAAAACTCGTCATTCAGAAGACCCTTGTTTAAGTGAGAAGCTCATCTTCTAAACTTTTTAATTCAAAGAAGAAGAAATCCTGAAGAAGTTGTTTGCGTCTTTTGTGTTTGTGTTTAGCATATTAGATTTGGCAGGGAAAACATTCAACTAACTTAAATATATTAAACCCACCCTCTAGTTCACGGATTTTAGAGTTGTTTGTTATTAGCCAATAATAATACTTTGATCCAACGCCAAAGAAAACACTTCGCTTTCCTTTAAAATCAACTCCAATTTCTTAGGAAAGTTATTTCTACATATCTAAGTTTTACCCTCATTATTCAATCAAGTTAAAAGTTCTTCTTAGAAGGAAAAACTTGAGAATATCCTTCTTGGCAAGAAAACGACGGAAACTTTTCCGGAAGCCCATTGAGTGTAAAATTAATCCTGACGTTTAGTGTGGTGTATATAATTGGAAATAAGGGAGGAGTCCCTTCTCAAGTTCCTTCCGAAACCACAAAGAAAACTTGATCTTTGGAGTAACCTATAAATTAGGACAAGTTGGAAACTACTTGTGGGAGTTGAGGTAAAGTGTCTTGTCTAGTCTTTTCCCACTCCTGAAAACTCATCTTGGAAATTGTTTCTAACCTTTCCTGCCCTTCTTCCTGCGTTTCCAGTGAATACACAACACTATGGATGTATATACGAATACGATGGCCTGTATTATACTTTCCTTCACCTCTAAATAAGTTTTCCATTAGGTGTAATTACAGGCTCTTCTAAACAAACTTCAAACTTTATTTTCCTTGGAGCAAAAGGAAGTGTAGAGTGTAAAGTGGTTTGCGTAATATTGTAAAGACGAGCAAGTTTAAGATAAAACTTACCAACATATCATATATATATGTCCACTGAAAAGTATGTAAGCACGCAAAGATGATATGCACGTGTGATTATGATCTTACATAAAATTGTTGAGTTTTTATTTTTATTTTAATTAAAATTTCCTGTTTGATTCAATTTTTTTTTACAATGAGAGTTAATTTATTTAAACTTGAATCGTGGGAAGATACTTTATCGTGTTCAATGCTCAACTAATAAGCAATTAAGCAGTCGTATTCACCTGTTTTTTCACGCGGTTCTCACTTAATTACTATTGTATATTTTTCAGGTAATTGACGGAACTTCTTTGTATCCGAATATTTGTTACTACTTGGAGGACAATTTGGAAAAAATTTATTTAATTCGACGTTTTAGTGGAATGTAAAATGTACCCTGCAGCTATGAATGCGGCAGCTGCAGCGGCTGCTGCACGTCATCCAGTAAGTTTAATAATCACATCCTTCCACCCACCCACCACGTTTTAGACAAAATTATGATGTATTATTGCCATTTGTTGCAAAATTATTGACAAATCCAAAGTTTATATACTAAAATTGGAAACATAATTTAGATGTTACAATTTGAATATAACCAAACTTATTGACAAGGGACACGCAAACTTATATTTAACTATGAATGATATGACATGGATGCATGATTTATATACAAACTGAGTCTTTATGAATATTGGGGTATAGGATATGCCCCAATATTGTAATTTAAAGTTATATAAGATAGCGTTAATAAAATTCATTCAAATGAATTAAAATTTTATCCTCATAAAATAAACCCATTTAAGGAGGACCCTTTTTAAAGTTTTGATACACAAACTTAACCTTTAGAAATATTTTCTTTTGTCACAATATATATTCCAATCGAGTCCGATGGATTCGTCGGTAACTTATTTTATATCCCTAACTCATCAACATCAAACCCATTACAGGTAAAAATTTACCTTTTTCCATTCATGGACACTCAAAGATTATTCTACCATATTTCTATTCTGTGTTCCCAAAAGCCTAAGTTCCACCACCCTTCATTCTTTTATCCAAGGGTAAACACGCACGATATTTATTTAACTTTTTTTTGCCACCACACGGAGCAGTGTAGTGTGTGTAGATAGTGAATTATCATAATAATAGTAATCACGGACACAAACCCTTCAATAAGATTCAAAACTTTTATGACAAACACGATAGGGTTTTTGTTAAGATGGGTTCGGGTTGTTAGCCCTTGCCTTGTATTCTTTTTCTTTTTTTGTATGGAAATTTTTTTAAGTGGTGTTAAAGTGGAGATGGTCTTCTTATTCTTAACAAGCCTAAAATATACTTAATACTTTTTTTTTACTTATTGAAAACTTCATTTTTCCCAAAGTTATAAAAGGAAAGCGGTCTCATTAAATATTCCCAGAAGAAAATCAAAGGCAAAAAAAAATAATTCCGACTGATTTCTGAAAATAAATGAGATGATCCTTTAGTTTAGTTTTTGTTGATGGGAAAATGCTATTAGGATTCTAGGATTAGATTAACATGTCTGTTTGGGAATCGGATTGAGTTTATTATCCGCAAGTTTCCCCCTTTTATTTCTTCATTCAGTTTTTAGTCTCTAGAGATTTTCATTTTCTAAATCTAGAAAGAGAAAAGAGATTTTCTTCAATCAGGATTTTATAACATCCTAATTCTCATTCCAGAAACATGTTTTTAAATTCCTAGGATTTAATTCATAATTCTTGGATTTTTCATCTTCATCATTTCTGACATTTTTTACTTTTGGTTAACCATACTTACTTGTATTTCGTATACTTTACAAAAAAAATTTTTAAGATGAATTCTTCTTTATATTACAACATTATATACTACACTGACGCTAATCTACAGATTTGACTTGAAAAGCTAAAGTCTTAAGCCTTTTGTCCTCTTGTACTCTTATGGACTATGTTCGCGAATCATCGTTTTTAAGAAAAATGAAGCTATAAATCACAAGAGATTTAAAAGAAGAAGACACTTTACATATTTTTCTTTAATTTCGTTGTTCCGTTATGACATGCCACTCCTATTATTATTGTTAGAGTGTAATGTACCATAAAATCTCAATTATAAAACCTCATATACCATACCACACCTATTATAATTGAATCATTGTAATAATATACCCTAGAAGTTAAAAAATGTGTCAACTTAATAAAAATTTTAGGGTAAAATTAATTAAGAGAAAAGATCTTATAAGGATGAATTATTATTTTTCATTGTAATCTAATATGCTTGAATGAATTATTTGTAAATTGCAGGGGCCACCTCAGGCTGGACAGCCGTTTAAATTCACAGTGGGTGAGAATTGTGACCGGATCAAAGAGGAGTTTAATTTCCTACAAGCCCAGTACCATAAGTAAGCCATCATCATTATTCCTAGTCTTTACTTTCCAAAAATCTCCAAGCGTGCTTTAATTTTATTACCCCTACTTCCAAAGTTTACACTTTTGGAAAGTATAAAGAAAATTAGCAATTCTTTCAAGTAAAGTGGGATAATAACTATAAAGCACGCTCTTTACATTTTTAATATAGAAATTACCTCACTCAGTTTGGCACATTAAAACACAGACTTCTTTATAGTGAAATATTTATAAAATATAAAAATTTATAAAGTTATGATTTAAAATAATAAGATTCTCTATTATCATCACACCTTTAAAATATACACAAAAGAAAGAAAGGGTTGGGATTCTTTTATAGGATTGACTGAGTCTGTTTTACGAAGATGAGTTTCATTTGTAGGGATTTTGTATATGTAGATAATCTTTTGAGAGTTTATGATTATTGTTTTCAGTTCAATTATGATAAGGGAGATCCATTGTGTTTTTGGGAGGATGGAATCATGTGGAGATGGAATTAGTTCCGCATCACTTCAGCTTCACTTTCCTTTTGAAATCATAATAATTGTAAATGAGGAAAAGGCTAATCTTGAGTCTAGGTCTTTGAAAGAGAGCCTTTGAGGGCTTAAGCTTCCCTTGAGCACTGGACGTGGGATGAATGGGCCTTAATTCCAATTTTGGTTGGAATAATGAGAATCCATTCATCCGCCATCATACACCCTCCCCCCTTCAGTTTCACATCTCTATGGCTTTAAAATCAAGATAAAAATCTAATCTCACGCTCCTGCCTAATTTGCTTCGCGAATTCGTTCCTTTGCAATTCTATTTATTACACCATATTTTTTATTTCTTCTTAGAGATCACTTTCATCGTGTCGGTATTTTTCTCAAAGAAGTAGTAGCTAAAGTGAAGTGATAAAGCAACATTTTTACACGGTGAATAGAAGAGCTAATTTTAATGACAGCTTCCATTATCTGCAGAAAGAATGGTGATGGTATTAGTTGTATGATAGGTTGGTTGTCTTGTCAAGATAGATCTACAATATTTTAAGAAGACGAGTTGAGCCTTAATGAAGAAAAGTGAGGAAATGAAGTCTCGGCTTCTTTCATTAAGACTGCAACAATAATTGAAGGGAGGAAATTAACATGTAGAAGAATAAATGTATAAAGATCTTGGCGTGTTTACATTTTAACGACTTGAAGAGGCGGAGATGTTAATTTTAATTATTCTTTTGCAAGAGTTCTTGAAACTATAATATTATTTTTTAGATCCTACTTTGTTTTCATAAGATTGATGAGGGATGGAGAAATAATAATTATTTGTGTTCTTAATGTGCTTAGAGTTAAAATCTCTTCTTAACGGAACGAGATGAAGGATGATAATAATAGTTATATCTATTTTCGAGGAGTGATGGTAAATTGCATAACAGTAATAATATAAGTATGGTGTTATTAATAGACTGACTTAAGGAGTACGTCATCGTAGTATAATAATTATAAAATGCGGTCATGATCTCCTTATTTCTTAAAAAACTGAATCTGATCTTTTTAAATCCTATTTCAATATCTATAATCTCAAGGAGATAAACTTTAAGTCAAGATAGGATCAACTTAACATGTTTGTCATGTTGACATTAAAATGCTTCTCACACTACTCTGATATAAAAGAGTCGTCGTCGTCGTTGTTGAAAGTTAAGCCACATCATCATCATTGTATATAAAAATATATAACCCTTTCAAAGGAATAGGAAACCATGCATAGCCACTTAATTTTTTAATTCAAAGTCTATTAGACGACCTGTCACTTCTTATAATTATCCTTTGTGAAACTTTTAAAATCAATCTTCCCTTTTATGGTTACGAACCAGGATCCTTTCTTTTCATTGTCTTCATACACACACACGTACATCCAATTCTAAAAGGATGGATCCTTGTTTGTATAATCAAATATTTGTTCTTTCTCACCTTAGGTAATTTTAATCATTAATCAGAGAGAATAATAATAATTTTCAATGTAAATTTTTTTGCATGTGAGAAGAAAGCCATTGACCTTTTTATTTCGTCGTTTCATTAGCGAAAACAACGACACGTATACTCCAATTGGATAATGTGTGCTATAGCATTTAATAATCTATGCCTAGTAGGCATTATTGCCTCGAATGAACATTATGATTCATGTTAGAGATGAATTCAAGTGTTATTAATCCTCAGTGGTCATATTGATGAAATGAATTAGCACTTGAATTTTTCTTTAATTAATGTCCATAGAGTCAATGCAAAGATTATTTGTATGGTTGTCAGTTACTCGAAATTGCGCATTCATCTTGTTATAATTTTTTTAAAAACCGGTTTCCTCATAGATTTAATTGAACATAAAACACAAACTTGACTCCTTATGACAATTGAAACAGGTTTGTTGACTTTTATCTTTGAGTGTAAAAGCGTTTAGTAAATTATTACGTCCGCCCATTTACCAGAGTTTTCTTTTATTCTTTTAGTTTGTTTTCCTAATGAAAGATCATTGTTAACCCTCAGGAAATCATTGTTACTAAATTAGTTAAAATGGCGTTCAGTAGCAATCAGCTTTTCTTAAGAAGCAGATGAACAAGTTTGGAGTTAGAGCATGTATTTTCTGGCAAATAAACTTTGCAATAAAGACATTCTTGATGATGTTGCTCTATTTTATTAGTGCATATCTTTTTTTATTTTGCTCAACATGTAGTAATGTGATATGACCTTATTGGTCTTTTAAGAAAAAAACTTGAAGTCTTGTCTACTAGGATAAACTGGAATGAAAATCAAGATGACATGACATGACACATGAGGTCATTTAAACCCAACCCATCATCTTCAAATTCATTGTTTGTTTGCATGTGTAAGAATTTTACATGGGGTTGAATCTATGGACTACTGACTATAATAATGATAATCCAGGCGTGTTGAATATTTAATTAGAAGTCATGAGTAGAATTGGAATTAACGTGTGTGTGCGTCGCAGCAGCATTGTGGTGGGTTGGGTAAATTTTTAGCTTCTGGCGAGTAAAGGATTTACAACAGGAAATTCATCTTTTAAATCCTTGTCATTAGGAAAGCATTATTCATATTTCATTAGAAATTAATTAGAAGTCAACAAAAGGATTTTCTCAAGTTGGGAGACCTTTTACTTTGATTAACATCAGGATGTTAATATAAATTCTTAAAAATTCATAACTCTTAAAATATGTATGCGAATAATGATTACTATAAAATAAAAGGAATGCAGAAAGTTTAGGATTTAATAAACTGTAAAGGGTTTTATTTAAAAATTATGATCTCCCATACGAGGAGGGGAAAGGCTTGCGTATGTAAATAACAATTAAATATGCCGTAGGGGACGCTTTTTTAAGTGTAGGGTGTAAATACATTGTAGTAGTGTGGCTGGAGGATTGATTTTGTAACAATTTTTTATATACGATACGATAAAAACTTTTATACATCATCCTTCTTTCTTTCCCACGGACTATTTTTTATAACTTAGTCACTTAAATGTTATAAAAAGTTGTTGATTTTAAAGTATGTAAGTCCTTTCTTTCATGTATGCAAAAAAAAATATATGGAGAAAACGTTATGCAAATCACTTGAAGTTTTTACTTGCTCTCAGCGTGTGAGATGGGTTAACGACCCTTCTAGATGTAATGCATTAGTTTCAATCAAGGAATGAAGGCTGACAATTTAATTAATGGGAAGATCTCAATTCTCTTGAATCCTCTGATAATAATAATAATTGATGTATATACGCGTAGGAAAAAAAAAATGTAGACAATAGAAAAAAATAATAGGTTGATTTTTTAAGTCATGGACTATCACGCTATGTATCTTAAAATATAAAATTCGTGTTATTAGTTCAATCACTTGAATCCTTATTCGTTACGGTTGAGTTGATTTTAATCAAAAGAGATTTTTGCACGGTAGAATAATTAATGAGATAGAAATAGAAGGAAGAAAAAACAATGATGTATAACAATGGTTTTGGTGATTCGTGTTGTAGCCTAGTGGATTACGTGTTAATACAAATCAAGTGGACGAAGTACAATACCGCACAGTCTTTCGTGACTTTAAGTAATCAATCAATCAATTGATTTTTGTACGACATCACCGCACTCTTGTTGTTCTTGGGTAGGAAAAAGAAAATCGTGACTTGTAAATCATGGTGGTATTCTTACGACGACAGGAAAACTTGAATTGCATAGTAGAGAATCCTTCAACAATTGATTAACGATTGGAAATGAATAAAAAGGATTCACTAAAACTAATGAATTTTTTTCCAATGAATTTGATTGGGATATTTTCAATTAAATAATAATTTAGATATAAATTATGGTAATTAGGATCAACACTGCTATATGATAATTATTAATTTAAAAGATTGACCAATATACGAAATTAATTTTTTATAAGAGAACCTTATAAGATTCATTAAAGAAGATCAAAAAGGCATTGCTACCTTTCTTAATAGTTTATTATTCTCGATTAAGTGGCAATTAACCAGGTACTGAAAACACGTTTTCAAGTGATTAAATTCAAAGAAAAGAACTTATAAAGAATTAAGATTGGATTTTGGAAATAATAAAACTTGTTTGGAAATAATAATAATAATAATCAAATAAGAATTCCTGGCGGTGAAATAGGTAATAAAGAACAACAAGTTAAGAAGGCTCGACTGGATCCTTTGGATTTTTTTTTATGATAGATCCACCAAAAGGTATGCATTACAATTGAAGATAATCTAGAGATGTTGATCTGATAGCTAGTATAGTGGTTGTATAAAAGTTTTCTTTTCAATCTTGATTTTCATTCTTTTCAAGTTACTTTTTTTTTGTACTTGAGTCACGACAAATGGATCGATTAGGATTAGATACCCTACTCATGGCCAACTCATAAATTCTACCTGAATTAAAATCCACTCCCCAATTCCATTACGGAGTTCATGATTATAAGTTTCTTTCCTTCAGGATTATGGCTTACTTTAAACACCCTGTAAATAAAAATGAATATTTAACAAAAATGTTGCAACAATTTTTTTCACGAGTCAAACTCCGACAACCGAAGTTTTAAATAATGGGAAATGAAAAACCGGCAATTCAAATTATAACTATAAAACACCTTAAAATATGAAATAAAATTCCTCGTCGTTCAAAATTGTTGAAATAGATCTCTTCTATATTAAAATTCTTAAACAAACACAATCTTTAATAATAACTATTTTAAACAAAAGGTGAATTAGAATTACTCTTTACAACAAAACCCAAATCCCTGTATTAGGATTATCGGTTATAATTTTTGGGGTATTTTTGTATGTTTTGATTTTTTCCATGCGTGTTTGTTTGAAGGAACAAAGATATCAAGAGAACTTTATTTGAGTAATTACAGTATTACATGTTTGCATGAGAAGTGAATCAGAGAAAATTAGAGAAACGCCTTGGTCATTTTCTTTATAATCATCTTTTATTTTTACCATCGGTCAAATTATTACTACTATACTTTGTAATTTAAATTTTTTTTTCCTATTATTGTATTCTGATGATAATACACTCCTTATATTTTTTTTTGCAATAATTAATGTATTTTTCCTTATCAGGATTTTAACCAAGGTGCGAACGTGAGCGTGAGTTCAGAAAGGGTGTCATTAGTGATGTGCCAATTAAATTAACAACAGCTAAACTCTGCAATTAATTTCATTGTAAGAAGTAGTATTGTGGTAGGGATTCCGTTAATTTTCATCAGACTCTAACCTCATTCATTACATCTAATTCTTTCCAATAAATCTCAATTGTTAAGTTTTTGCAAAATTCTCTTATACCAGAAGCAAGTTGTTGTAGGCGTAGAAAGAAAGGGTTGCATTTAATGGCTTTGAGATGATTCCCAAGAGATACATAAATTTGAATAAGCACATCACTTTTGTGTGTTTTATTCTTTATGTGTGAAAACAGGCTCAGTCAATCCATTAACAACGGGAAAGAATCAAGAAGAGGGGAGGAGGGGGGATTAAATTAATGATAGAGGAGAATTTTTCAATTGTCGTTTATTGAGATAAAAATCTTTTGATGGAAGAGATTAAACGTGTGATGAGATGTTTTTATATAAGCTTAAGGGGCATATAAATAAGTAGGAAGAAAACGGTGGTAGGCTCATATAAAATGATAATTTTAAGAACTTAAAACTAAATTGTGCTTTCATAATGATTTACAGTTTGAAGTTAGAATGCGAGAAATTGGCTAGCGAAAAGATTGAGATTCAGCGTCATTACGTAATGGTGAGTTGTTTAATCTTTCATCTCGTTTTATTGTTCTTTTTTTATGCTTCTTTTTTTCCTATCCTAATTCTATGTTATTATTATTATTTAAATTTCTTTTTGCCTTATTCCGCTTCTCCTATTATTCATTTTTAAAGCTTTTGCTTACAAATAATTTGCAAAAGAAATTAATAAGAATGAGAAAGCTAACTTAAGCATACATACAAGAGCTACGAGATTTTTTGGCAAACCACAGAATGTTCACGTCTTTGTAATTGAATCCCATTTATCCTCATCTCTGCGTTATAAGATACACTGCCTAGGATTTAGTCCCATGAGATTATAATGCAGAAAAGTACTGTCAGCCTCATAATGAATTTCTATGATTAATGTAATCCATTGCAGGAGCGTGCTGAAGGATTTTTCGTAGATCCCCTACAATTAGCCCCTAAAAATTTTCACACTGAATTTCTTAATCTTTTTCCACTTTGATTCTAAAAGGAAGATAAGCTGCGGAAAGTGTTAATTATCACGTCCAAAGAAATATCCTAAAGCGACCCCATTCCATTCTTCTTTAGAAACCGTTAAACAATTTGAGTTAATTTGCATGTCGTTTTTCGTAGTCCGTGTGAGTAGTGTTTGTTAATGAAAGGAGTTTAAGAGGGGGGTTAATAATAATACCCTTCTTTCTCCTTTTTCCTATGGTAAAACTCCCATTAGGAACAATAAATTAAACTTTCTAAAGGAAGTCCTTGTTCTTAGGAAAATGGGTAGAATTGTTTTGGGTTATTTGCCAAACTTCCGTTCCACCCTTCTTAGGAGGAACCTAATGATACATTTTTTTAGGAATTTACCCGGGGAGTAGAGAAAGAAAGGAGGTCGCTCCTGATTTATTTTATCCTTGTGTACATAAACTTAGGATCATTTGCCATGTTTTTATGGCAAAAGACGTGGGTTGACTGACGACTTGCGAAAAAAAAGATGAATATCTCTGTCTACACGTTTTCTTCCCACTTCCTTTCAGTACAAATAAAACAAAAAAAAGTAGGGCATATATATGGCATGTGATGATGAGGGTTTTGTAAAAAAAAATAGTTCATAAGACACAGAAAAAGTTGCATAAAAACATAATTTCACTGAAAATGTAAATTAGAAAGTGGTAGGAGATAAGCTATAAAATTCAGTTTGGATTTTAATCACGTTGATTTTTGTTTAGTTATGAAAGAGTAGAAGAAAATAGGAAGAGAAAGTTTTTTTGATGAGCTCTTTTGACAAACTTTTAATTCCATGTTATTTTTAAAGATGAGGAAATTCCTGTGGTGGAAGTAAGTGGAAGGAATACGAATTTTTTCCTTGACGCTGAAAATAATTTGTTGAAATTACTTTGAGGAAAAGAAACTTAATAACTCATCTCTAAGGCTATTATTATCTTCAGAGTTTGAGTTTCCTTGAAAGAGAAGACTTTTCACTATACTGCGTGAGAAGAGCGTTTTTTTCATTTCTTGGAAACTTTCCAAAGGTAGGAAAAACGTAACTGAAAATCCTTCACCTTAAGTAACTCCTTGGAAGCAAGCAAGCTCTTGAGACGTGTAGTGAAGAGAAAGTCAAGTAGATTTTCTCTCTTTTGCATATTTCTCCGTCAAAGGAAGGTTAGGCGAAAGAAGGGGAGGAGGTTATAAGACGAGAAAATTCATAATCGGATTTTAGAGAAAGTGAAACTATGTGGTTCAATTTATTACATGACTTCGTTGGTTCTTTGAAGTAAAGTCTTGGACTTAATTTCAAAAATAATCATTCTCCACCCCTCTAAAAACATTCTAATGGGAATAGCCTTCCTCCCTCAAGTCATGTTGAGGACTTTTACCAAAAAAAGAGAAAGCAATTTGTTAGAGGGGAGTTTTATCGATTATTCCATAAGTCGCCGGAATAAATAAATCCCTTTCTTTTTCTTACAAGAAGAAGAGCCAAACAATAATGCTCTCTCCTTTAACTTTTTTTTTCTTCTTCATGGAACAGGAAATTCGGGCGTTCTTGGGAAATTTTTCGTTCTTTTACAATAATTTTGAGTACAAAAGAAACCTCTGCCTCCGTCCTCCTCGTCACGGTTCGATGATGGAAGGGCAGAGGGAATCTTTTCTTTTGTGTCCCTTGACATTGAATAAGCATGACATCTCAAATTTTCTCAATTGAAAAAGATGATTATGACTTTATGCTAAAAGCGTGTGAAATTCGTCAATGTCCCCTCCCTCCCCTTTTTTTCTATAAATTCATGCTTGGAAAGGTTGAGCGGCGTTTAGCTACACTTGATGGATCAGGACCTTGACTTTGACTCCGAACACCGTCCAATTTTTATGTGGTAAATTTCAGTGTTAATTTCAAGTATAGTCTTTCTTTAGAAGTTTTACATCAATAAAGATCATTATCAAGATGAGTGGATTGGAGATACTGAAGAAGATGAGTTTTTCATGAAGTGGCTCACCTTGACGGATGAGCTTTGGTGAGCTGAGAATGATGATGATGCTTTTAATTCAATTTTCCTCCTAAATTAAAAACATCTCATCATCATGGTTGAAATGGCGGGTGGTCTCCAACTAATATTTTCTTTCAAGAAGTTTATTCTGTAACTATAAAGTTTTTACTCATCTTAACTGCAAGGAAAATTAAAGGGTTTTAAGCAAATTGAACAGATGAATAGTAGTAATGATATGTGTAAAAAATTATTAGGGTTGATTCTAAATAACTGATTTGTAGTCGCTCCTTTTCTAAGAATAATAATTTCATTAGATTAGATTTATTATTATTATCCAAAATGTTATTTTTCAATAGTTCATTGAAAAAATTTTCAAGAATTTATGTGTAATATTAAAAGAAGTCAATGTTTCTTTCTATCATGGAGGATACGAACGAAGAGTAACAAATTGGCAGTACATGGCAAACCAAATGGAATGAACCGTGACATCCACTCCATTCCCCTGACATAAAATCTCACTCAAGCTCTTCTTCGAGTTCCCCACCCACCATCCGGGTTGTTCAGTGGATGGTGACTGGGGTGTTGCCTTGGAACGGAAATGAAAAGTTAACTCAACCATAGCTAATTTTAGGATTCGGTTGAAGCCCCATCTCTCGTGGTCAGGAATTATGGCATCACATGATTAGTTTGGACCATTTCCAAACAAACCAATCCCATCCCAGTAAATCCAATTCATGGTAGACCTAACTTGGATCATTTGCGAAAACATTGATGCAAAAAAAAATTCACACGATTTAGCTCTGAAATTTAATTCAGGAAACATTATAATCTCACAATAAAAATTAGCAGACATCATTAAAAAAATAACAATTATTAATGGCTAATTTGAATCTTTCATTGCGAAATTTAATAAAACTCTTTCATTCGCATATTAAATGTCGTCTAGCTCATTTTATTTCTAGACGAAGGTTTTATATTTCTAAATTTAAAGTTTGTTGTACTCAAACAATTATAAATAAATTGCTAATATTAAATTAGAAATGGTTTATGATATTAAGAAGTTGAGGTTAATGTGCCAAATTGAAAAAAGTTAAATAATAATTTTTATTTATGGATTATGGTTTTATATTTCTTTATGAATTTATTTTTATAGTCTCAAAGTTGAATGTGAGAAAATGATACAAGAGAAAGGAGAAATGCAGAGGCATTACGTTATGGTGAGTTTAATTTACTGGATTTCAAATTCTTGGAGTGTAACCATTAAATTCTTTCAAGTGGTTTTCAAAGATGATCATAAAATGTTTGGCTATATTTAGAGTAATTTTTTGTTAGTGATGCTAATAGGATTTCTAGCTGGAGTGAGTGCAAACAGAGTTCTGTGAAATGATAATGTAAATAGATCTGCGCGGCTGCTATGTATAGGATAGGATGTTGTTGACATTGGCCTGTCAAGTAAAGAAAGCGATTTAACAGCCTTGGAATTTTAGTTAGGATAAATAGAGTAAAATTCTTAGGGCGTTACACACGTTATCCAAGTCTTTTCTCCTTTGGCGTGTGTAATGGGATGTGTAACTCCACAACACGTTTTTGTCGTCAACCTCCGCCATTTAGACAAAGATTGGTTATTTGTACCCATTTCCTCTCAGTTTTATATCCTTTCTTTTTCTTAACTTCTGCCAACAACTTGAGTCTTCTTCTGCCAAAAAACATCAACATTCTCATCATAAAGACAACGACTTCCCTCACACGAAAAATATGTTCTTTGGATTCTGTTATAATGTTGCCACCTGCTTTAGATTCTTCCAGATCCGAAATTTCTCTCAACAAGATGAAATATAAAAACGACTTGTGATTTGATGAATTTGAAGGTTAGAAAAGAAAGGATTATCAATGAAAATAATGTTTCCCTTGGACATACATGGAGGGACAACAACGTCGAAACCTGGGGTGATAATCAGAGCTTCATTTTGTGAATGTTTGCGGAGAAGGGTCTGTGAGTATTGACATGAGTTTATGTTTGTCTGTTGTAAAATTTTCTTCCCTCTTTTGCTTCCGCATGAATTCATGTGTTTGTTGACACAAGCTGGATTCAGTGGAATAATATGAGGATAGGAGATCTTTCTGTAGTTCTGTAAATCCTAAACGACCCATCAGATGAACAAACACAAGATCCAGAAGAAACCACAACAGAAACTTATGAAGAGATTCTTTCAACATTCCCCCTTTCCATTAACGCCTCGAGCTGGAAGGATCCAGATTCCAGAAAATAAAGTAGCCACACTACACCACCACCACCACCGATGCTCTCTTACAGACACAGCACATGGAGAATAGAAATGAAAATTATTATCAACTCAATGAGTAGTTCCCTTATTTTAACTAAATGTGGTATGGATTTTGTATGTGTACTTTAGGAGTTCACTCTCCTTCGCTTCAGTGCCTTTTAAATTTTGAGCATATGTAACGATCCGAATCCATTTTACATACGACTGCCAAGGGTTGCCAACTTATATAACTCCCGGGTCTTGTTTGTTTAGATGAGAGACATACATGTGAGTAAATGGTTGTAGGCTAAGCTAATCTTTGGATATTCTCTAGAGCCTAATTCGGGAGGACTTTAGTGTTTGATTTTGGTTTTCTATTTCTATATTCCCTTTTCATGAATAAGATTACGAGTATAATTCCTTTTGTTCATTTCCGGAGAAAACCAAAAAGCTTTCTCTCACTATTCAATACTATGATTTTAAAATTAACTCTTCATATTTTAAAGCTAAAACCATCAAAATTACATGAGTTGAAAGCTGTAGGATTCTTCGTTCGACAATGTCACGCCTTTAACTTTTTTTACTGCATTTTAAATGTCCATTAAGAAAGGAATGAATGTCCTAGAGTAAAAATCTCGTGCTCTGTCAATTTTAGTTTTAGAAACTAAAGACTTCGGTTTACGTAACTTTAATGAATTGATTACACCCACTACTCACACGCTGCTGGTTCCTTGCTTTCCCCTTCTTGTTTGCTATAAAGTGAAAGCGACTGTTTGCTCTTGTTCCTTTTAGAGACCAAAAGGGAGGTCTCATTAGCATGTAAAGCCTCTCTGGCTGATTCACACGCACGCACGCAAAGCAAAGTCCAATTTAAATAGAAGGCATATTATGGACTTCAAGGCGTTTTCTGATTAATTAATGACTCTTGCTTTTTCCTACTCCATCCCCCCATTCTTTGGTTTGTTAACAAACCCAATTTCGTTTATACGATTTAAGTTATTTGCATTATTCCAAATATAAACCACGTTTTCAAGCACACACCTTGTTTATATGCTTATATGATTTCTTATTAAATTATAATATCAAAATTAGATGATTTGAGTAACTAAATTTATTTGGTTTTATATTTCAGTACTATGAGATGTCTTATGGCCTTAACGTGGAAATGCACAAACAGGTAAGAAGGATTATGTTGTGAAAGTGAGCTTAATTGGATACGATGGAGAAGAGATTGATAAATAAATTAGGAAAAGATCAGTTTACAGGCAACATGTTATTAATAAATGATGAAACGGAAGGAAAATGAGGTAGTTGAGATTTCATGTAATTCTGAGTGAAAGTGGAGAATGTTGTAAATGAATTGTTCTTTCTCTCTCACTTATTTTGAGGCTAGGAGAAATGATTTTGGATTCTCGTGTGTGTAGTAGCTTTTCGTTCTTATTATTCATAGACGAGAGAATTCTAACTTGAATAATTTTCAGACAGAATCAGAATTCTAGCAAAAGAGAAAGTCAGGAGAAGTGAAAATTAAATGTCAGAAGTTTGAAAGTTCTGTGGGTTTTTGAGAAGTTGTTGGTTTTTGGTCTTGTCTCCGTTGGAGGCGAGGGAGGTGACTTCTTGTAATAAAGTCAAATAAAGCTATTCTTCCGGTCACTCATTCTTTCTTTGACTTTGGACAGATTTAAATTTAAACTTGTAGTTCTAAATGAATTGTTGAGTTAAAAGTAATGATACTAAATTATTAATTCTATGGATGTCTGCAACTTGTTTATTTCATGTCTACTACTATTGATTTTTATGAGTGGATTATTATTTGAAATAACATTGCGTGACTCTTAATTTTCATAAAATGGAATTGAATTTTTATTTTGCACTTCACTATTTTTTATAGTAGGGTATATATTGTAATGTTTGTGCCTGTAATTGAGAAGTAAATAAATTGAAATTATTTTTGGTTACCCTTTATGTGTGAAATTGAGCCGTTGGTGGTAGTAGTTTATTGATCTTTTTCTCAACTCTGTCTGCCCTGTGAGTTTAGTTTCTGAAGTTACAAATGGAGTTGATTAAGGGGGAAATGTTGAGAGAAAGGGAGAGGATGACTGGAGAAAGGTATTAATCGGATATCCGATACATTCGACCAAAATTATACGTTTAGCAAACAATCCAATCGGGTTTCTTTCTGTTTGGTCATGACATGGCGTGTCAGTGCAGACAGAAGGGGATTTTTGTATTTTCATCTTTTTTGGCCCATCTGTTCCACAAGATCTTTTTTCCCACGTTCTGGCACGAGAGTAAGAAGAAATGATGATGATGAGGGTGATCTCTTGAGTTTTTACAACCGAATATCATAAAAGATAAAAATAAAGAGGGAGAAAATGAAGAGGAAAATTATTACACTCTGTTTTTCTTTTTCTAAAAAAAACGACTCAACGAGAAAAAAATATCAAACTATAAATTTAAAGAAAGTAAACAAAAATTAGTGAGAGATTGAGTGTGTGTGTTTAATTTTGTTATTATAAATCTTACACAGGATAGCTATATTGCATCATATTTGACATTAATTCATAATACTATTAACAATTGAATTATTCATTTTTTTATTCAATGTAAAATATTTGGGCCTTCCAGCTTTTAGTTATCTCATTTGTAATTTCAATTTAAATGCATAATTGATTATAAGTTTACCCAAAGCATTATTACTTGTGAGTTGCGTGCGTTTACCATCAAAACAATGTGAAGTCTATTTTTTTCAAATTAAGTTTTGATACATTTTGATTAAATTCACTGATAATTAAACAAACTTTGAAAATTTTTGTGTAAATTATTTAATATGTAGTTTGATGATTATAAACTTTTAGGAAACATTTTGCTATAATGAATTTTTCCATGAGTTACTTTATCCTTTATCTCTCTAAGTTCTTTCGTATAATACAGAGTTAGGTTAATCCTTCTGTTATTGTTGTTGGAGAAAAAAGAGAGGGAGAAAAAGCTATGATTATGTCGTGCTGAGTTTAGAGGAGAAAGCATTTTCTCTTTTTTTTTTCTATGTAATAAAGTTTAAGGTGTGAGTTGTGAGAAGATGTTTGATGGTTTCGTAGGGGAAAAGCGTGTAAAAAGTGGATTGAAGTAGTCCTTGTGGAGAGAAGCTCTGCTGGTTCACTTCCTTCCTTCTCTGAGGAGAATTTTCTCACTCGGGTGGAGAAAGGAGTCAAGTGAAAGTTTTTTGTCCAAAGGGATGTCAAGGAAGTGGGAAACCGGAGGATGGATTTCTTTTTTCTCAAAGTAATCAGACGCGGTAAGAGAAAGTACCTGGGTTTTTCATCCTGCCAGTTCCAGGCACTACTACTCGTTTCTTTCTCCCCAATTACAAAGTTCTTGTGGTTTAGGAGTATAGTAGTAAAGCCTGAAGGTGTTACCTAAAAATCCTCCCTTCATCTAACATCCCACCAATTCCCCCTCCTGATTGTTTTCCTTCGCTCTCTTCCACTTTCTCCTTCCTTTCCGTCTTCTCCATTTTTAATTTCATTAGAGTCTTCTAGATCTCCTTTTTTTTCCTGCACGCATGAACTCCCGCCAAATCCCTCGGGCCTCAAATATGTATTCCAACTCAATCCAAATCCACTACTACCACCATCACCTCACAAAAACTTTGAAAACTTTTCCTTTTACTTTCTCCTCTCGTTTTGCTCATCATTTTCCTTCTCCGCCTTCTCACTCACTTATTTCTATAGCCTTTAGCAGTTTTATCATAAGAGATTTCATTAACTGACTTTGGTTTTCAATAAGTTTGAGTATCTTTTATTCTTACACACATGGCGTCAACAGAACATTGTAAATTGTATTCATCACATTATTATTTTTAATTGCTTTTTCACTAAAATGATATATTTATTGTTCATTGGATCATAAAAATTTTCACCTGTATTTCTTGTTATTATTTTACATTGGTAATGATTTAGGGGAAAAAGTAGTGAAAAGGATGTAAATGTAAGATAATAGAGAGGGATGTTAGTAATAGAAATTGAAAGAGAATGAGCCCCCTCTGTTCACTCAAGCGGAGTTTTATGGAGAAAGGGGGGGGGGTGCCTTTCTCCTGACATTTATGTACCTGATGGGATGGAACATATGGACAATCTCTTTCCGTAGTAGTAGTCCAGACGGCCACACGAACTAGAAGAAGAGAAAGAAGAATAAGGACCATTAAATCCATTGGATTCCCATCGGTGGCTCTTCTCTTTTCTAACAACGGATTTTTTCCCTTACTATCTTTTATCCTTCTCCTGAGAGGAGTATTACTACTACTGATATTGATTTGATCCTTTGTGGGCTAACGCAGGCGTCTTTGGTCCTTTTATCTCCTTTCTCCAGTAATCAACTAATCGTCTGTCAATGGAAAATCAATACAAAAGTCGGAGGAGAAAGTTTCTAATAGGCAAAAAAAATCCCATTACCCTCAATAGCATCACTACTACGTGAATTAGATGTGGAATTTACTCCAATCTTTTCTTTTATAGATCTCACAGTAGTTACGTCCACTCTATTATACGATTTATTTATGTTATTTTTTGTATTGATTAGGTTACAAATGTTGAAAGGAATGGGTGATTGACTGGTTAAAAGGACGTGGTCCATATAAAAGTAAAGTTTATTTTTAATTCATGCCATCGGAAAGTGATTCTATGCATATTGAATGTGGCTTTCACTGACTTTGACTTTCACTTTTTTAGAATTAGAGAAAGAAAGTTGAACCGAAAGCTTGGCTAGCTAGAAGAACAGACTTTAGGATTATGGATTTTATTTTCTGTAAGACATCTAAAGTCTAGCTTTTGGAGACTAAGCCGAAAGCTTCTTATAAAAGAAAGGATAGAAAAGAAATTCATCAATAATTGATTCTGAGATCTTCCTTTTTCAAGAGAAAGTGAAAGTCTGTGGATTCTATTTCAAAGAAGGATTTAGTCTCTTAAGTTTGATTTGTTAAGTGGGAAGCAGTTGTGTCAAGGAGAGAGTTAGTAGAGTTTCTATCAGTGTTGGCATACTTTGTAAAGGAATGTGTGGGAGAAATTCCGTTACGTTCATGAAATTATTACAAGAGAAACATTTAAAGTAAACGGTTAGTTTGAAATATAAGTAATAGAAAACTAACTTCTGTTTCATGGGTAACCCAAATTGAATTTTTAAACATTTTTATTCAATTTCCGGCATTAGTGTCAGAGACTAAGACTTGTTATTAGTTGAACACTGTATCAATCCTTAGTATGCAATCATGAAGAGAATCCTTATGTTTTAGTATTATTCCCAGGAAAAAGCAATAGTGGGTTTATGCTTAAGGCTGATTAGATGTAGTAGCCCAATCGCATTATGCATTCCAACGAGTGAGTGAGTCTAGGTTTTAGAAGGAGAAAAGAAGATTGGAAGAAGGGAAAGACACGAGGAAGGATCTTTGGAAAATTGGAGAATTGAATCAAATCAAAGGAGATTTGAGTTTCTTCTTGTTTTCTTCCTCCTTCGTTCACTTCTTTCTTAGTTTAGATTCTTCCCTTATGGGGATAAAAGGATAGAAAAGAGGGGGAGGGGTATGAGTGAAAGTTAGAGTTAGGGAGTGAGTATATGGATTTCCATTTGGAGTTTAGGGTTTCTTTTTTTAGATGAGAAAGAAAAGACAGGCGGAGAGTGTAAACCGCCAAGAGGTTTTTCTCTTTTATTTTTATATGCATGCAGACAGAGAAGTTTGAGATGACCCTGCAGATAAGAAAAATAAAGTATATACTTTCTCTTCATTTTCTATACTTCTACTCCTGTATTTACAAAGTCACACTTTTCTGTCAACTTTATGGATGTTGGAAGTGGGTCTCCACTTAACTTACATGCATAATATACAAAGGGAAAAGAACTTTCTCCGCTCGCTCTTCTCTCTCCTGGGTGATTCACTTAAAATTTTCTCTTCTTTTTTTCATTATTTTGTCACAGCTGGTGCTTTTCGTCTTCCTCTCCTCGACTTCTATCGATTTTTTTCTACTTCTTCCTTAAAACTCCGACTGGTTCCCCCCTACCCCACCCTTCAACTTTTTTTTCTCAAAAAAGTGAAAAAGGAAATTCTATTTGCATGTCTGTCTTATTCTTTACGAAAGGAAAGGAAAGCTTGGTAGAAGAATCCTTATTCTTTTTTCCCACTTTCTTTCCAAGTTTCGTCGTGATATCGTCTTGGGGGAGGATAAAAAGAGGATGTCTTCCTTTCTTTTCGCTTTTCCCCTTCACATCCTCTCAACTTTCCCCTCCTTCCCTTTTGTATATACTTGACTTCACTTGAGTTCTTTTCTCTCTCATCTTATTAGAGAGGAGACGAAGAGCGAGGACGATTACGATTACATACGCACCAAATGATGCTCCACTTGGCTCATTCTCGTCTGCCTATACCAGTAGTGGAGTACTTTCTCTATTCAATAATGGATGGCCTCGGAGGAATTCACCAACCCGAGCATAACCTTCCTCCCTCCTTCTTTCTTTATTCACAGAATCGAGACTTACTCCTTTGGCAGTCTTCTACAGCACATCATGAAATAAATCAATTCAACCTTCTTCTTTTTATAAGCAACATCACTCAATTTCAATTTTATCCTTACTTTCACAATGAAACTTTCATGTATACATTTCTAAAGGTTATTATTATATTCAAACCTAAAAACATCGTTAAATGATCATTCACTCTGTATTTCTTATAAGAAATTCTTTCATGAGAACATGGAGTATAACAATGAGATTCGGAACCCTGAATTTGTTTATGTGGTAGAAAGAAATACTTCCGCTCGTAACTTCCGTTCAACTGATGGTAGAGACTCCAGGAGGGTAAGTAATAAAAAAAAAGAGGGAAGGTGAGGAAATAAAATGAAAACAGAAGTTTTTCCTCCAGGAGAAAAAGGGAGAAAAGGGTCTCAAAATCTAATTTAAAATTTATTAAAAGGAAACTCCTTTGGTTTAAATTTTTTCATCTCAAAGAAGATTGTAGTTTATTAACATATCCATCTTCTTAATTTTATTTCTCATAATATGAATTTAGAATATAAAAGTGCTATTGGTGATAGTAAGAATAGGATAATGATAATAATACTCAAAGTAAAGGAAAGACTGAGTTCGCTTTTTGATGGGTGAAGATAATGGTTCTAATTATGAAGTTTATGATCTCTGAGCATAGACTGAAGAAAGAAAGGGAGCTTTGTTTAGATTTAGTCTTTTCCGCCTAATGGTTTATGAGGGGCAAAATGCCTCGTCTATCTACTGGAGTGGAGAAAGTGAAAGTAACTTTTCCTGAGCTTATGGAGAATAATAATAGGAGAGAAGGAGAGGATTTCCTGGGTGACGTGGGTGGTGAGTCTTGCGGAAGAGAGAAAAGAGAGTGAGAGTCTCCATAAAAGGGATTAATGGTGGTTCCTATGTTCCTCAACTTTCTTTTTGAGAGAAAGGAAATTATTTTCTCCAGTTCTATTCCTTTTGTTTCAGATTTCCATATTTCTCTTTTCCATTCTTATAGTTTCTTATCAACCCCCTGTCTTATGGTTCGTAAAAGACGAAGTGGGAACCTCTCCAGAAGAGAAAAGAGAAAGTCTTTGGTTTTATTTCCCCTGAAATGGGCTTAAAGAAGTCGAAAACTGTTTAGTTTAATGGGGAAATTTCCTATTCGTTATTCCTTATCAACACGCGCTTTCTCTGTTTATGATTATTTCTCACTTCAGAAGATCCCATTTTCCAGGATTGTTTGGCGGCTGGCAAAATGGGCAATTCACTACCACACTCTATGCATCCTTTTTTCTCTAGTCTTAAGAAAACTTTTTACGGTAAAGTTGTTTTGCAGTCTTGGATCAATAATTTTATTTTCACAGTAGTAGTAGTAGTGTCTCGTATAAGAAAAAGACAAGAGAAACTTTGTCATGGATTCTTCTCTTCTCCTCCTTCCATGATTGATATTTGGAGAGTAAACACTTTAGGCGGAAGGGAGAAAGTTTTTTGGTGGTACTTTGGTAGTATTCGATGGAAAAGAAAAGTTGACATTGAAAGGATATTGAAAAGGCTCAAAGGTAAATACACTTCAAAGAGTTACTTTTTCCTTACTTCCTCCGGTCTCCTTCTTGCCTTTTCTTTTCTTTCTTTCTTATGGTCTGGGATTGAGAAGAGATCAAACTGTAAAATTTATTTTAGATCTGCATATGGGATTATAGAGTGAGTTATGGAGATCACCTTCCACTTGGATACTTTTAGCTCTTTCTTCTTCAATAGAGAATGAAGAGATGATCCAATAATCTTTTGAATGAGTGGTGGAACTAACCAAATATCATTATAACAGAAATAGTAGTATTCATTTTTTATTCCTGTTTTTAGAATAGAGTAAACATAAACAATAAACAAGGATATGGATATTATCCTTAAGTAAATGGAATGCCGGGGGATTTATTTTATGGGTCCGTAGTCAATTCTTTTTTTAATAATATTGGATTTTTATTGAGGTTATTTAATATTTAAATTCTTCAATTTCTATGTTATTTTTGTTTCGTCATGAAAAAAGTCTGAACTTTGACTAATAAAATATACAATGAATTTTAAATGCACTAAATGTGGAAGTTAACAGCAGAGAATTATGAACCATTTTATTTATGAAGAGGACGAAAGTTTTGGTTGCTAAAAGTTTTTGCTACAATTTTTAATGTTTGTCTTTTTTTCACGGATTGTTTCCTAACAAGTAAGTGGGAAATTACAGGAATTTTACGAGTTTAGTAGTAATTATAACAAAGACTTTGAGTCATTTGGCGTAATAATGAGAGTTGAATAATTAACATTTTGTAATGAAAAGAGATGTAAAGGCGGAAGGAGGGGGAGGGGGGGTATGTGGTAAAATTAGAGTGACATGAGGGAATTGGCCCATTTTAGGTCATATGAGTTAGTTAAGTAACACAAGAGTGAGTATGTGGTGGTGGTAATAAATGGATGTCTATTTAACCCCTATGGGCCAGGTTTATTGGCGGGTGTAATTAAATTGTCCTGTGACCACTGTTTCGTGGTGTGAATTTAAGAGCTAAATCCTGGCAGGAGAAAATAACAACGTCCCTCCTCCATTTGCATTTAAACCTAGTCATTTGGATTTGATGAAGTAGAAAGAAAAGTGAACATGCAAGAAATGGATTGAAGAATTTTACTATGCGGCAAAAGAGGAAGAATCGGAGACATAAAGTGTGTTTGATTGTTTGAAATGGGATTTAATAAAAAGAAAGTAGGACTATGGCTCTGTTATTCGGCCGTTTGTTCTCGGAAGCGATAAAACTCCATTTGAACTCACGTCATGTGGAAAGGCTATTTGATTCTTACGTTATGTTGTAGGAAATAAAAAGAGGCCAAAAGAAAAGTAAAGGCGTAAGGGGAGGGTTCGAGACTTTGTGTTTGAACATAGGCTTGTTGGAACTTTTAAAAGAAGAATCCTAAGATCCTAAATTGAGCTGAATTTAGAAAGTTTCCTTTCTGTTGACTTCTGTGGTGTGAAAAAGGAGTGTAATAAAGTGATGAGTTGAAAGAGAAAGTTGAGAAGGAGGAGGAAAAGAATTTTCGAAGGATTGAGCTCAGAAAGGATTTTTTTTCTTTCTTGTGTCGAGTGAAAGTGAAAAATCTCTTCTGAGCCTCTGAGAGAGAGGAGAGAGAAAAAGAGAAAGAAAAGGTTCTTCTTTTGTGTATCTTTTCCATGTTGAAACGAAGAAGTTAGCTGGTGAGTTGGGGGCCTGAGGACGTAATTAGATGATGGAGATATTTGATTGTCTCAAAGGAAAACCCAAACTAAATGCTCTTAAAGGGATTATGTTTCCATTCTCACTTTCTGTCATATAGGAAGAAGATCCTTTGAAATTGGTTTATGAACTTTCTCTTTTCTCTTTTCTTCAATTGGATTTATTTTCTCTCCATTCTCTTAAGCCTATTTAGGAAATGGAGGCGTGAAATACCAAAACCTGGCTAATTAACTTGGCCTCTGTAAGATTGGGGTTTTCCAGTCAAGGAGTTTCTAACCACCTACTTTAGGATGGAGACTCAGATTTATGAGTATGGAAGGAAGGGAGTGAAAGTTAATGGAAGGAGAGGGTGGGGAGACAGATGGATGAGTTCTTTCCCATTTCGATTATGAGAAGAAGAGGGAAAGAAGGAGAAGAGAATTATGTAATCTTTTATTATTCTCTTCGCTTTTTCCCCTTCTCTCTTTCGATCTCTGAGAAGAGAAAGTGACTTTCCCTTTTCTCTGCCTCAGTCGTTTTCTTCTCCTCACTTACTGATCCAATTTGACTCTCCTTCATGCATGAGGGAAGACGACATTCCATTTTCTGCTTTTTTTTTTCAAAGAAAAGAGAAAAAGGTTTCGTGGTCTCGTCGTTTCTTTTGGGGTGGAGCGGATGGCGTCTTGTGGAAAAAGAAAAAAAATCCAGGGCCTTATAAAGGATCTCTTTTAAAAAGTCATGAATAGGAGGCGGAATGGCTGGCGGTGGTGTTTTCGGTGTGTTGGGCATACAGAATAGGATCTTACCGTGACAGATTTTCTTCTTTTCATGGCAACTACATCTTATCCCCCTCCTCCTCCTCCCCGGCTTCATCCGGAGTCTTATTGCTGTTCTTTTATTCCGAAACTAAGGATTATGGTTATTAGAGCATACTGTTGTTGTTATACTAAAAGAGATTTTTGGTTTTTAGAAAAAATAAGATTTAACGGCCATCAGTTGATCTTAAATGAAACTGAAAAGAAATTAAACGCATGTTACAAGTAAATCCAGAGTAAATTATGATAAAAGAGATTTATTAAAGAGACTTATCAAAATTCAATCCAAGAAAAGTAAACAATAGAGTCTGTATTAACAACTTTCTATTTGGTACGTCTAATTTCCTTAATAGCTTTCTAACGACACCCCACAACTACTACCGATATTTGATTTCTTTTATTTTACGAATTTTGTTTGTGCGTTTTCTTTATTTTCATGACAGACATGAAATGGATCGTTTTGTTCTCGTTGACTCGAACTCTTTGATTTCCTGTCTTCCAAAAAAAAACCGCAGTAATAGCAAAAGTCTGTGACCGTGTGTGAGTGGATTGTTTTTGTGGATTTTTGGTATAATGGTTGAATGAATGAGTGGCCTTACTTACCATCCTGGAAAATCAATTCCATTTGTCGACTCCATTTTTATTTCCTTTTTCTCTCTTAAGTCTTTTCCTATTCTCTTGTTCGTTGTTCCTTTTCTTGATTCTTGCTTCAAGGGAAAAAACCCTTATCGATGGATCTCTCTTTTATTCTTCTTTTGAGTAAAGAGGAGAAAGTTTTCTCTTTTCCTGCCTTGAGGTTAGAAAACTTTGTTTTGAAAGTTGCGTGAGGGAAGAGAAATGTGGGTGCACTTTGGATTTTTGTGTGGACAAGTGATTTCTCCCTCTGAGAAAAAAGTACACAGAATAGATAGTCATGAAGAGCATCTTTTTTTTCGTAGAAAATATAAAGAAAGGGAGGAAGGGATCCTGCTGGTTGTTTGCTCTGTAAATACAAGGGAGAACATATTGCCTGTCTTACATTTTAGGAGTGAGTGAGTGAGCTAGGCAAATATTGACAATGGAGACTTCCTTGGTTTGGTCGACTATATATCCCTACCCCCAAAGTTTACATTTCTCTCATCAAGTATCAAAAAAACTCGTTTCCTTTTTCAAACTTTCTCTTTCTAAGAAAAAGAAGGGAAAGAAAAATCTGTGAATTTTTTCATCGTATAAAAAAAGAACCCTACTGTTTTCTATGTAATGGATATACTTTGTAAGCTTCTTGGATTAGGGTGGGTAGAGGCAAGGCGACTGCTCTGCTGGGGAACTTGACAGAGGGAAAGTGTTTGAGAACGTGGAAATGCATTCATCCGTGGCATTTGTCACCCATTATCGGCTTTGTTGACGGAGAAGGAAAAGTCTATTTTTCTAAACTACCGTCCTCAACGACCTCAGAGTCAGAGGAAACCGGAGGGGGATCAGAAATTCAATCTCAATTCACTAGAATCATTTCATATCCCACCCCCTTTCTCATAACAATTTAAAAAACCTGGAGCTAAGGAGAAAGTCCATAATAGTTGCATTTACTCAGATTAAACTTTTTATAGTAAAAATAGAATGAGTCACTCGTGGCCACTTTCCTTTTCTTTTCTTTTCAAATACTGAGAATCCACAATAGTTTTTCCAACAGTATATTATGTAACTAGATGTTACTACGAAAAAAAAAGAAGTAGTAATATTGAAATTAATGATGATAATAATGTTGTATCCTTTGTATTTTATTTCAGACGGAGATTTCTAAGCGACTCAATGCAATTATTGCCCAGATCCTCCCATTCCTTTCCCAAGAGGTAATTATGTCGATTAACTTATAAAGAGTGAAATTAACGATGTTAATCTCAATTAACACTGGTTTGATGTTTTTGAATTTACAGCACCAGCAACAAGTGGCGACAGCAGTAGAGCGAGCAAAACAAGTCACCATGACGGAATTGAATGCTATAATTGGGGTGAGTGATAGACATGCGCTGGGTTTTTTGTTTCGTGCAAACTAAATTAAACGGTGTGAGAAAAAACTTGATTTGATTTCTATCAACCCTCATCCTGTTTATGGAATAAATTACGCCATTTTGTAGCGAAAATTCACTTGGATTTATATTTCGTGATGAGGATCTTGAATTTAGGAAAAACGGAGGAAGAGAGCGATTAAATGTATACTTGTACATAGCAATGATTGTTCATGCTCACTCATTATCATCATTTTGTTTTGAGTTACCGGAGTTCCATTGTTATGAACTCTCAATTGTTAGTTAATAGGAACGTGGTGGGAGTGATGGGATTGTTGTCAAGGTTTATGAGCGCAATCATCCATCTCCTCGTCACGGAAGGCTGGTCTCATAGTTAGAAAAGGCTTATAAAAGAAAATCACCATCAGCCACGAATACACGACAAAACTATACACTGTTTTGTTAACCCCTACAGATAGACAGACAGTACGACACGAAGGAATTCATCTTCAACTTAATCATTATAATGTAAATGCAAAATGTATTAAATTACATCCGAAGTAGGAATTTTATGAGGAAATTTTCCAAGGTTAAGGATTAAAATATCCTAAGAGGATTTATGTTTTGCCAAATAAGAAATATATGAAAATCATCATTGTTAATAAGATTAATTGCATGAGAAATGACACTACTTTAGAACTTATTGTAGTTAATTGCATCAAATCTTAAATTACACTCTATTATAAGTGGAATCATGGCATTACTATTACTATTGCAATTTTCATAAGAAATATATCAAGAGGAATTACATTACATACTATATATCAAATGACCGAATAATCCGAGGAGTAATTTTAATTTTTTTTAAATATGTGTTAAAAGACTTAACTATTTTGATAGTTTAGGTTGAATTACCCCTTTGAAGAAAATGAATCTTTTTCTTCACAGTTTAAAGGATGGTAATATCACGAAGCGTATCGTTAAAAGAAAGAATATAGCATGACCAGAATTTCGTATCCCATTATCATATCCATTCTATTTATGTTCTGTGTGTGATGAGATTAGAGCCAGGGGATCATTGGAGTGACATGGTTGGGTTGTTAGGGAAAGAAAGAAGAATAGAATTATCAGAGCTATTATTCTCATCGTAAGCGTGTCTAAATATGGATCTCATCCCTTTAATCTCCTGATCATAATCTACCCCATTGGAAAAGACATGTCACTCCCAGAGAGAGCAGAGCAAGAGAACCATATTAAATTTTGGAATCTTTGAATCTCTTTACGACATAAGGTATATAATAACCAATGAATTCCATTTTACCCACTACTACTCTTGGGATGCTGTAAGTATGGAAGCATATGGGTTTAGCAGTTTGTTGTTACATGGTTTATTTTGATGAGCATGAAATTCAATCCTCAAGAGATCTTTGCGTAAACTTTATTATTAGAGACGAGAGATTATTATTACTATTATGATGGGAGCATATCAGCGTGGGGTACGCAACGGGGTCTATTGTTATTTTGGGGTATGTTATAAACTTATATCCTTTTGTTTCAGCAACAGAGGCCGGATCTCCCTCGTCTTTTGGTAAGTAAAATCTTTTTAAGTTTTATATTGTAATAGGACACTACACTACATAGGATGATGATGCAAAGAAATTTAAGAGAAAGAAGTGATGAAGAGATTTAGTTTATATTAATAAATTGGTTCCTTCCTCCTTGAAGTTAATACAATAAATCAGAAAGGTTTTGAAGTAGAAGAATTAATTGTATTCATTAATTGTAAAGATGAGGATATCCTCCTTAGTGGTTCTGCCAATTTAATTCAAGGGGGTGGGATTTGCTATTTGCATGAGCAAATGTTGAATCCAGTATATGACTATTTTATTTACAAGAACCATGATTTAGTCAATTTTCTCCTTATAAAGATTATGAATAAGATTTCAACAGATTCAAAATGAAGACAATTTTGGAATGTTTTTTATAAAAAATTTTAATTGTTTTTTTTTGCAGCAACAGATGCATGCACAGCAGTTGGGACCGGCAGCGGCTGCAGCCGCCGCCGCAGCACATCCTCCACTTCCAATGTTACCTCACCCAGGTCTCCCGGGAGCTCTTCCTCCATCCTCGGCTGCCTCCCTCCTTGGCCTAAGTGGATTAGGTGGACCCCACCCCCTGGCCATTCTTAATGCCAAACACGATCTCCATCGGGATGAGAAACCATCAGGTCTGTCATCTTTTATCCCTCTTTTCCTAATCTCCTCATCTCACGAAGACACTTCCTTCCTAATCCCATCTCTTTCTTTCCTGTTTCATCAAAATCTCAACCTCCTTATTTAAGTTTTATCAATGTCTTATATAATACCTAGAGGGGAAAAGGAATGATTGGATCTTTGGCCAATAATACTAATTCGAGCCTAAAGTTGAAGTGGGGCGTATGATTCGAGGGAGTTCGTGTCATTTGAGGGAAATGATGATAAGTGAAGTAGTGGTGAAGGATTTTGACATGAAATGTGGTGTGGTTTGGGGCCATTATTGGTGTCCGGGTGAAGAGCCACTTGTGTGAGACGCTTAGGTCTAACTCTGGATAAGAGCACTAGACTTTGGAACTCTGGCCAAAAATTCTAACTGTCATCATCGCTCCAAGTAGTTCCTACTACTATGAAGAGAAAACACTTCTCCACACACACTTGAAAGAAGTGTTAGAACTTTCATTTCAATGAAAGGAAAAAGTATGAATGAAGTATGATCATGTCCTCAATTATAATATGGAAGTTCTAAATTGATATTTTTTCTATTAAAATTAATTTCTCAATTTTAATAATTTTTCCTCAAATTATAAAACTTCATTCACGAACGTATCCAATACTGTCGTATTACATTGAACATATGTCTTGAAATATTTCTTTTTGCTTCCCTTTTCCCTATAGATTTTAGATGGGTTTAAGTGTAAGATTAAAATCAAGTTGAAAGGAATCTGTCCGACTCATTTAACTCCTTCCCTGGAATTATTTTGACAAGGGAAGGACAAGAAATCCTCCTCCTACCTCTTTGTTGTTAAAATCTTATTTTGGAACCTCAATTGGAGGGTTGACGGTAGTGGTTAGGTTAATAACTGGAATTTGGGTAACAATTTTCTATCTTCTCCAATTCCTTTTTTCCTGTCTGAGAAGCAATTGAAAGGACTTTAAGGGGTCTCCTATTATTTGATTTAACAAGTTCTCATTTGGAACACCTTTCATGTTCACGGTTGGCTTCAGGAACCGGTTTTTCCATGTAGTAGAATTAAGAATAGGATTTTTTGTTAGGAGAATGAATGCATAAGATTTCTATCGGGCCACCCCGTTGTGAGAACAAGTTGATTGATTTATTGATGAGCTTATCTCCAATCAAGTTAAAAAGCTTACGTGTCCACGACTTAAATGTACAAGACCTACCTAGAATTTGGAAAACATAGGAATAGGATTGCTCTCTTTTGTAATACGAAGTGTTTCTTATACAACCCAGTGACATAGAAATAGAATTTGCAAAGGAGAGGTTTTTAAATTGAAGAATGATGAATATATAAGAAGGGTTCATGCATTAGAAATTAGGAACTTTTGAGTTGAGCAAATATTTATTCATCCATCTACCAGTAGTAGTAGTACCACACCTATTTTTTTATGAAACCCAATGGAATTAAAGGCTCTAAATGGACATTGAGTTAAAAATTTAAGAGAAAACAATTCTAGTGGACTTGTTTGTTCCGGCTATCGTCATTTTTTAATCAGGTTGGACAAAGGCTATGAAATAAATGACCAACGTCTAACACGACTTTAGAGTAGGTAATCCAAGCACATTAAATAATTCAAAATAGACATGCCATCATCGCCTCCATTAACTCACCCAAATGGATTATGAATAATCATAAAGAAGAAGAAGACCTATTTAAACTCTTACTTAAGTTCTTCTAATACATAAAAGGAATTTTTTGGTTTTAAATTGGCAAAAAAAACACAAATTTTTAATGAGTATCATTATTAAATATTTTTGTGTATTTAACCAATTCCAACCAACAACAGAGTAATAGTGAGTTCTTCTCGTTATTATAAAACTTGAATTTATTAAAAAAGGGAAAGAGCATAAATTAATGAGAGACCATAAGAAATTATCATTGCTTTCCTAAACAAATACCTTACCATTTATCCAACATTACCTTTCCATTAATTTAAAAAATTCAAAACACTATAGACTAATGTGATGTTTTTTTCTTTTTTTCATGTCATTATTTTTCCATGTTTTGGTAAATGGCTGCTCTTCAAAACCAACTTCAAACAATCGAATAATGTAGCTCTATCAGGACTTGAAGACCGCCATGGAAGCAAGGTAAGTTTGTATTTTTTAAAAAATCATATTTTTTCTGATTAGTTTAAAAGAAATTGGAGACTGTTGGGTATGGTGTTAAGAAGATGGAGGTATTATGTCACGAGATAACAAAAGAAAGACCTGATGGAGTGGGTTTTATGTAGTATGGTTATATTCTAAGAAATTCTCGAAGGAGTCGAATCCAATTGTGTAGGCGATTCATGTTGACATCCCTTAAGCGAGAGAAGTTTCTTAAGATGTTGGAGGATAGGGTTTACTGATGGCGGAAAGGTTAAGTGCTTAAGTCTCATCTCTGATTCGACTTGAAAGGATTTTTTGAGGACTGTGTCCTTAGAGGAGGCCATTACGAATGAGATATCCGTTTGTATGCTTTCAAGTTCTTGAAATCCTGTCATGTTACCCAATCAATTTATCCATTTCTCTTTTACTACTCTCCTTTCTCCACTTTCTTTCCTGACCACTAGAATCACCCAAGTGAAAAAAAAATCTCTAAAAACTTTCTCTATCCAATCAAACCTTTTAAAAATTTCAAGTATATTGTTAAAATTGAACGTGAACACATCATCATCTTTACGATATATTATTCCTATCTGAAGTTATATTTCAGTTTATCGTAGATTTTTATCATAACTTAGGTATAGTTCATATGTAAACTTTCTTAAACTCACTCTGTTCAATCTAAACTTTTTATAAAAAAAAGTTTCGGTAAGTTCAGTTTTTGATTAAAGGATTGAAAGGAGTATGTGCATGACTGGAGCTTAAGTTTGTAAGCTCAAGTCTCTGAAGAAAAAATAAACTCTAGGGTTCGACTTTTTTTATGATCATTAGAATTTATTCAGGAGTTTTGAGTGAAGCTTTTATGAAAACGGATTTTGAAGTCCTTGAGTGGAGAATTGAATGGAAAGTGGATGATCTTTCTTTCCCTTTGTTATCCGATACACTTGAGAAGGACTAGAAGATAGGAATAGGATGAGATCTAACTCCTGAACCATCTCCTCATTTTCTTCTTTTACAAAAAGTTAGAGATCAGAAGAAGAAAAAGAAGAAGGAAAGAGTGAAATGAAAAGTGTTGAGTAAAAAAAAGTTCTCGAGTTCCTCATTAAATTCAAGTGAGATCAATTTACGCCTCGGCAGGCTGTCCTCCTCGTCGACTTTCACTTCTTTCTTCGTTTGACTCCTTCCGAAAATGAGATTCGGTGAGGTGAAAGTGAAGTTATTTATTTCTTCTCTTCTCTGTCGGGTTTCTCTTGTAAAAAGAAAATAAACGAGGGAGGTTCAGAGTTTTCCTTTGATGGTCTCCTTTTCCCACTTGACAAAAAGACTACTAGAGCTTTGAGAAGCAAATTAAATCAGGTTTTAGAGGGGAAAGGAACTCCATAAAAAATTAAATCCGAGAACATGAGGTTTTCTCCTTTTGAGAAAGAAGATTCCAATTTTAGGACTCTGCCCTCCTTTTCTTCTCGTAGTCATAAAATCTCGTAACAACTTACAATCAAAAACTCCTGTGGCTTTACCAATTTCTTATTTCTTTGTTACTCTTTTGTTTCAGATAGTGAAAATTTTTAAATTGAGCAGAAGTAGAAAATTACGAGAGAAAGAAACTTTCTCAAGTACATTAACATCTAATAAAAACTCAGAGAAACTGTGAACTGTTAAACTATTTTCAACTAATGCAATTCTTTCTTACTTTAACATAACATTTATTCTTGGCTATTAAGGATATTTTATTGAGAAGAAAAGAAATCAACTTTCATTTTATGACTTTAGAAACTTCCGTTAGTATTTGAAAACGGTTATCAAGTTTGACATATTGAGTAAATGGAATGATGAAAATCTAAATGCGAGTAACAATAGGTAGGGTTGTATACGTTACTAAAATGCTAATAAATATGGCTTGTAGATATTATGCTTAAAGTTCCTCAACGCGTTGTTACAAAGAGAGCGTTGTTATCAAGAATACGTTCAAATTTATTCCTTCCGTTCGTAGATTTTCATCTCCATTAATTATTTTCCCCCTCTGCTTTCTCCCTCTTTTGGTATTTGCTGTTATGATTAAGGATAGAAGTTGAGTATTGGTCAAATGGAGTTCCCTTGTTCATTTGAGTAATAAATCCAGGGCATCACGCAAGGTCGTAGAAGTAGATTCCGGACGAAGGTGTCGTGCAGTGTGTCCATTTAGAGGAAATGGAGGCCTCTCGTGCCTTGTTCCCTCATCCTCGTCATTTCATGTCTAGAAACTCTAAAGCCTAATCTTCCTTGCATGTTTCATACAAATAGGACTCCTGGATGAGGTATGGGAATTATTGAAGAGAAGGGGTATAAGCTAAATTCTCTAAAATCATTTACATGTTTACGGACTTGATGTCAAAGTCAAAGAAGGGAATTGACATTTGGTCACCAATGTTGCTCTGTCCACTACGAATCATTCTGCCCTTTGAAAGTAAACAAGGGAGTTCTTAATCATGATTCCAAGGGATGACAGGTTGAGATCCACGTAATTTGATTTGATGTGTTCTTGTTGTGGTAAGGGAGTTGGTGGTTTGAGGGTCTTGTCGTATTCTCTTGTGGATGGTTTATTAATTCGAAGCGGAAGGCTTAAGGCCGAGGTCCTTTTTGAATGAGTCTGAAGTCTGGTGGGAATTGAGAGTGAGTGTGGTAGTGGTGGGAGCTGTTGAGAGAAAGATTGAAAGAGGAAGATTGTAATTTCCTAAGTTATGGGATGAGGTTTTTGGAGGGAAAGCATCTGCGGAATGGGAAAATAAAGTCATGTCTTGGGGTGAATAGAAAGTAGCCTTTCTCTCTTCTTCCTTATCATAGAGTTGGAATCTCTTTGGAGCGTAGGGACATGGATAGAATCGATAAGTAGTCTCACTTCAAACATTCTCTTCAGGGGAAAACTAAACTCCATGATCTCCTCGGGTGACTACTGAAGAAGAGAGTGAGAGAAATGTTTTCTTTTACCCGTAAATAAAGAGAGAAAAAAAGAAAGAAAAACCCGAAAGAGGAAACTAAATAAAAGAACTCTCCCGAGACGTTAAATGTTCATTAATTCCTCTCAAGAAAAGATCTAGGAGTATTTTACTCAAAATGGATCTAAAAACTACAAGACTTATTTTTATAACTTATCAAACAAAAACAATATTACGAAGTTAATAAACCTTTAACACTCGTCTTAAAATTTAGCTTAATATTTTCTTCTTTCCTCACATAATTTTTATGTATTAGTCCCTTTCACCTTTCTTTTCCTACATCAAACTAAAATTAACAGATAAATCATTACATCAGGCCGTATAGTTTTTTCTAAATTCTAATTGTTTATTTAATGAAAATATCCTCTAGTTTTCCTCTGGTTTGAATTTGAATCCTATATTTTGATAATTATCAATGACTTCGGTGTTGAAATTGAGATAGGGGCATAGCATCTGCTCAAAGTTGACCAAAAAAAACGAGAAGGAAAGAAAGTGATTCGGAGAAGTTTTTTAAAGGATTTTTTCCCCTCTGTAATCAAATTAATGGATTCATATCCCAGGAGGGAAATTCCCTCAAATTAGTATTGATTGTCTCCGTGTGGATTAGGCAGGGTACACAGAAACGTAGTTAGATGGAAGTTTTTTTTAAAGTAAGGACCCTCACTTTCACTTAAAGTACCAATTATGGCACGTTCTTTTTCTAATTCTCTTCCTCTCTCCGGAAAGTCTTCCTCTTTTAATGTTTTCTCTTTCCCGTAGAGACTAAAGGGAAAGGAATGCAGGCGGAGAAAAGAAAAGGAAAAAGACGATTATTTACACTGGCTTCTTTCCATGTTAAAAAAGAATTTCTACTTTTCCTCTAATTTTTTTTGGTAACTTTCTTCTGTACAAAACATACCCTTAGTTTTCTTCTTCTCTTTTTTAGCAGTTAGTAGTGAGTAGAAGGAAGAAAAAAAAGAGGGAAAGAAATCGTAATTAGAAAAGTATTTCCCAAGGGAAAGAATTCTTAATCTTGTTTCTTCCTTTGATTTTTACGAGACGAGATTCAGTTTCAGCTGTTCTTGGTAAATCATGTTTTATTTTTATGAAGAAGGATGCTGAGAAACTTTTACTTTTTCCTGTCGTCTTATTCGTAATCATACTGTTAAAACTGAGGGTTTTCTGCATATTTTTTATATTACTGGAGTTGTCATTTAGTTTTTATGGGATGATACATAGGAGGTATTAAGGAGTTAATCTCTGCCACACGAATTCCAAATGGATAAAATAGACTTTGGGTTTTATGATGATCGTGAGTCCTCATCTCCATTTTCTCTCTCCTCTTTTTCTTTTTATGAGGAGGGTCATGAAAATCTTTCTTGGAAAAAGAGAAAAAGTGAAAGAAAGAGATTTTCTAACATTTTTATGACGAAGGGAGGGGAAAGATGTCAAAAGGATCAATATCACATCAGATCGGAAATCAGAGTAAAAGAGAAACTACTACTATCTCTCTTATTCTTTATGTTTTATGTATTCCTCCTGCGGTCTCCCGTTTCTATTCTTCAAAAAAAAAATTGCATCTGGATTTCTTTCTTATTCATTTTTCACCCGACAGAAACTGTCTGAATAACAACGAGCTGATATTTCTGTTATGTTGAAATCAAAGAAACCATAGAAAAGACAATAGAGTCCCTAATTTCTTTTTTGGATTCTTTTCAGCGGAACTCACTTTCTCCAAACGACCGAGAAAAATTCAGACCACGCAGCAGCCCAGAATCAGAGCCAAAACGACCAAAGAGAGAAGAGAAGCACGAGGTGAGGAGAACCAATGAGAAAGTAATTATTAAAAGTTTTTAGATTCATTTTCATAAGTGTCAAAATCCTCAGTTTGGATGTGAAAATATTTTTATTACATTTCATTAATTTTTTTTGTGAATGATTTTCAAAAGTTAAAACTTCATGTATGAATGATGTTTAGCTTTGATCAAATGACCATTTGGATTTCAAAGGACACAAACATTTAAAGTTAAAATAATTTTAGATACACCTAATAATTATACTTAACTCCACCTTTCAATTTTCTTTAAATGACTCAATTGGCCGTAATTTGACGAAATGAACTTACTATAGTTAAATACTGAGTTTAAAGTCAATTTGAAGTATTTTAAAGCTATATTATCAAAAATGGATAGCATATGAATGTACTAACAGTATACAGACTAATTTAGACAAAGGCGACTTTCAGTTTCTTTTGTAGAATTTCAAATAAAGTAGGAAGGATAGTGTTTATTCTTAAATTCTTTAAAGTGTTTATTGGATTGGATTTGATAAAAAATGTTAAAATCTGATTGTTTAGTTTGTATAATGATGGTATGTTGGATGATATTATGTGGAGTAAAAGTGAATGGTGGTGAATCAATCATTTTCATGTTTGTTATGTAACTCGATAAAAGTGATATTCTGTGGAAAAGGAAGGAAAGGAAGATAAAATTTATTTAAGTGGGTAGAGAAAGGGAAGGGAGTGTAATGACACTGGTTCATGTCTCAAATTACGGGCAAACATCTACCAATAAAAACAGGGAAACGAGTTTTTTTTCTTCTTATTTTGGTTGTGAAAACTGAAACCAGAAAAAGAAAGTAAGTTTGACTTTATTCTCGTCTCTTTTTCTAACTTCCTGGAAAGAAAGTATATGTTGTGGTTTTAAGAGCGTCGTCGTCCAAAAGAAAAAGGAGAAAGTAATCACCTTTTTGGAATAAGCGAAGTTTTCTCTACTCTCACTTTCACTCATTTATTCCATTAACCTTTTCCATTTAATTACTTTCTTTTATCTCGCTTCTTCTTAACTCAACGCCAATTCACACCCCTCCCCCTCAGGATCTAAAGAATTCGACTTCAAA
>JAQGCN010000088.1:0-48315 GCA_034699725.1 Friesea truncata | reverse complement strand
AAAAAACTTCAATAACCCACAACAGCATGAGATTTTTGAGAAAGAGAGGGATTTTTTCTGGGAAATACTCGCTTAAGAGTCTTTTGTGTTTCATGGGAAAAATAAGTGAGTGATTTAAGATAATAAAACAAAATGTCGACAAAATTTACTACAATATCAAGTCGTCGGTAGTAGTACGGTGTTATTATAAAGGTATTATACCGTACGTACCACCGAAATACGATATATTACCTGTTGTATTTATGTGGGTCAATGAGTTTTTGCAAACTCTCTAGTCTCTATATACGGACTTAACTTCTTGTTGTTTATTATAACGATACACTTAAGCAAATTATGTAAACAACTTTTACTTTAAACTACATCCTAAAATTCATATCTAAATTGAAAGTAACAAAATAAGCATCTTCCTGATTTTGATCTTCAAATTGTCTATGCATATACCAAAGTTATCTCTGAACTTTCAACTTTTAGTTGAGAAAGGTTATAGCTTATAACATTAAGGATGCTTAAAATAGAGAGATGTTAATTAAAAAAACGTAAGTTAATTGAGGGACATAAATTACAATTTGAAAACAAAGGAGGATGAAGCAATGAAGTCAAAATTGATTTTTATGAGTCGAGATAGTAAAATCTTGGAAGGAAGGAGTATACTGGTCATATAATACTTGGAATATCTTGTAATAGTAGTTTTTGTTGTAGTATTGAATGGAAACCTTTTTGGAGACAGGGAGGGGGATAAGGGTTGAAGTCAGTGTCTTTTCCTCTGTTCTCCTGATCACATCATCATCAGACTCACCTCACCGACTTTAAATTTTCTTCATTCACTCACCTGTATAACATTTACAGATTTGAAACATTAGAGTTCAATTCCCTTATAACGCCTACCCCAGGCTACGTATATTTGATATCAATCTAATCTTTTAGTTTTGTGAATGTGAATCCTGGAAAGTGAAAATGATTATCTCATAATCTGATTCTCAGGTAAAATAATCTTAAATGATCTCAGCACGATTAATTTATAATTCATATAAGAAATTGCTCACGTAACAGTAATAAGTATTAAGTCAAACCAGAATAACAGGAATGCGCATCTTTGATTCACTTTCACTCAGAAGCATCTTCATCGCATAGCATCAAATGAATATCAAGCAGATTTTAATGACGAATTTCAAATCTCATAATTCACTCAAAGGCTCTTAATGAAGATCTACCATATGCATGAGCTAATAGTTGTATAATTAGAGTGATAGATTTCAGGATCAAAAAAGTAAATGGCAGAACGTTTATTACAATTTTACTTTCACTTTCCATATGCATAATGCATCCCAACCCCTCCTGTGTTGCATCTTACCATATTTCATATATTATGACATATTTCTTAAAATTGAAAGTAAAACAGGACAGGAATATACACATAAATGTCCGTCAGTCAAAGATTCTAAGCTAAAGCGAAGCTAATATTTTATATGAATTGATTCTATAGTAATCATAAAAATGTATCAAATTTTTATGTTATTCTTGCATTTTTTAGGTATCTCAGCTTAAAGAAATCTTGTGAGTTTCAAAAAATAATCATAATATTTAGGTTAATTGGTTCATATTTAAAGAAGGATAATCAATATTTAATCATGAATGATATTCAAGAATTTCCAAGAAATTCTAATGATTTTAGACGCAGAGGTTTAATGACACCATACGTTATATATTTTCGTTATTCTTGATTTCTGATCTGATCACGCTGTGCGCTGTGCGCTGCTGTTATATTAATGTAAAACGTCATGAATTTATTAAAGATTATAAATTCTTCATCTATTTAGTTTTATTCAAATTTATATCTCAGTACAATATAAATAAGTACAATACTTTTCTATTTTTCATCGTTTTTTGCTAAAAACAAACTTGGCAAAGAATAGCTGGCCTTAACGAATTAAAATGTGTGATCTTTATATCTCTACAATCAATCTTTGTTGTGCGTACAATACGTTACATTCTCTCGAGTTATAATTAAACTAAGGTTTTATAGTACCTCTTTAACGTACAGGTTTATATATAAAATCATTGAAAAGCACCCATTTATAATACACGGTTTAATTATATTGCATGTGAATGCGTTTTTGTTAAGAAAAAAAGTAAAGTTCATCCAGCCGAAACTTTGCAACATTTTTACTTTCCATTTTACCATCTCTCTGCGAATGTGCTGACAGTTCCTTATATTTTATAAATATCACATGCGTATCCCTGTTTGTTACGCTGTGGTAAATGAAAAATTCATTCTGCATTGTTTACTATCCTCCTCACGCTGTTAAGATTTAACTCCCAAAATTCACTACGGTTGTCTCGCTTGTGAATCTTCTCAACGAATGGCCATTGTTAAAGAATTTAAAATGTAAATAATGCTTAAGTTTAATTTTAAGTCAGAGACTTGATACAAAAAAAAAATTAAAATCACGAACTTATCTCTTCATTGACAATTTTTTCTGAGAGCAAAAATAAATATCGTGAAGTGAAAATCTTAAAATTAAAATCAAAATAATTTGCTTTGCCTAATCTTATTATTAAGTATGAAAGCAAGTAAAATCTATTGTAAATTACTGTAATAATAATAAAGCAATTAATTGTATTTTTTTTTAAATTTAAAAATAATTCATGTTTGACATTTACAAATCTTTAATCGATAAAAATGAAGATGATTCCTTTGTGTTTACTTTTTTGGAATCAAAATTATTCTAATAAAGATAATTATAATTCCAGCCTCCTCTGCGTCCTTCAAAAGTATGTTTCCTGGATAATTATAAGGTAGGGACAGGAATTGGAAGGCTTAAGATTATAATCAAGTAAAACACGTCTGTAAGAAAATAAATACACGCATTGCAGAATTCTAACACTACAATCAAAATCTGTTTTTTATGTCATTGTTCTCTAAGCATATGTCACATTTGGAAAAAAATATTGATGAATTTATATTCATTATGTAAATACTGGAGCAACAAATGCAAATCTTATACCTTGATTAATGATTTTGTAATATTCTGCGCAATTGTCATTTAAATGAGCAAAATCTTAATTGCAGCATGGCATCTTCATAAAAAAATAATAACAAATTATAATTTATTAATTCAATATTTTTTTATTTAATCACAGGTTGAGCTGAACCAAAGGCCTTATTTTGTTAAGGCCAAACAATGGCCAATTCGATGGGCCCCAATCAAACACCCCCTGCTTCTTCATCTGTTTCTAAAAAATTCAGAAATGGAGTCCCATCTATACTATTTCTTTCTTTATCTTCTACAAAATCTTTACCTGTAAAATCATTATTAGGGATCTCAATATTTGCAACATTATTCTCAATTATAACAGCACATCCATCCCAGGTAAGAGATTATTGTTCAAAATATTGCAAAAAAAATGTATGTTGATGTCAATGATTTTAACAATCATGTTTACTTTTTTTAGATTCACATTCACATGAATGAAAAACAATTACAGAATATTTTCCACGTCGATAGTCATCATGAAGGTAAGTTAATTGAGATTATGTGACACTATTAACTTATCGGTTATTTTCATCAATTTTAACCTTATACATAAACTTATTCTCTCAAACTTTCATGCAAATAAACCTTCTTCAACCCTGTTTAAATTATTTTAAAATTCCCTTGTCACGGGACAATAAACCTTGAGTGCCTGTTAAGCATGACTGTTTGTTTTATAAAATTAGTAAAAAAAAATCCCTAATAGCTATGCAAAAGGGTCTTGCTCAAGGCTCAATACATTACACGTACTTTATTTAACTTACCTTACCCTTGATTTAAGCGAGGAGGCTGTTATATAAATAACAGAAGTAATTGATCAGGTATACGTTTTATGATGTTTGGTTTTAGTAAGTCTGTGACCTACGACTTAAAATACGCCCTTCCTTCTCAACGCTTTTAAGAAACATTAAAACTTAAATCTTCAAACTTTCCGATAATCACAGAAAACATTGAAGCTTATATTTATTTATGATTTTACTTTTTTTACTGTACTGTGGTTATCTTAAAATGCTACCAGATTTAACTTTATGCCTTGTTTTTGATACGGTAGAAACATTTTTTATTACGTAAATTCATTTTATTTTTAAGGGTCCATTTCCTTGAAATTCCCTTTTAAGAAGGATCATTTATCAGCATGAGGTTTTCTTGCTTGGGAATTTCAGGTATTAACTTGTAGTTTTGAGATTAAGTGTCAACTACAAGGGTAAATTTTACTGTGTCTTGTGTTTGTTATATTGACCATAATAATATAAAAATTTGGGTCTGGGTCATTTTATCCAGCTGATTATATTTTGTTATGATTCCAACAAGGAATATACCCAACTTTCCCTTTCCTTGAGGAAGGAAGACATTATGATTTTAGCGGAAGGCGGAGAAGATTCCTTCCTAAAAATTAACCTTCAATGTCATCTCGATTTCTCTGACCTTCTAAGGTTATTTAACTTAAAAACCACAACAGATTGCCAAAATCCTTCCTAAAAGATCTTAAAATAATACATGTCTATTAGCTATGCTTTAAAGGTCTTTCTTAACATGTTTTTCGTTTAAACGAGTTACTTAAATTAGCAACGTTAAACAATTCGTATTGTTTCAAAGCACTTAAGAATCTACATTATCAAAGACTAATCTTGCAAAAAAAAAGTTTACTAATCACTAATCGATTGTTTCTTTTAGTATACACAACAACGTGTTTTGAATAAATTAATGCAAGCAAACAATTAAATACCAATCAATACGCTTAAAATAATGTTATTATAAAAGTTGCAAAATTTTAAGCAAATGTGTAAAATTAATATTGAAATATTAATACTGAATTGGTTTTGTCTTATTTTAGTGCCAGAATACGAAGTAGTGTCAATACGTTCACTGACAAAGCGGTCAGTAGAAGAAAAACGATTGGTGTCTTTCAATGCATTTGGTCAAGACTTACGTCTTTCATTAAAGCGTAATCCATATATTGTGCGGCAGTCGCTTCGTATGTGGATAGCAGAACCGGATCCATCTAAAGGAATCAATTACCAAGAGTTACCGCAGGTAAACGAACTTTCTGCTTATAAATTATCCAGATTATTATCTAATCTTTGATTTAAACTTTTTTACAAACGGAGATTAATTTAATCATTTGTGCTTTCATTCAAGGCGTATCTTTATTATCTTTATAACACCGGAGTTGATTGACCTACAAGTAGATTGCTTGAATTTTTTTTGTTGATCAATTTCATTTCATAACAATTTAACATCTCCTTGAATAAACAGAAGAAAAAAACTCATTAATAAGTTCAAGGTTTTGAATGATTTCAAAATTTGATCTTCAATATAGATAATCTCAATCTGAGACAAAAGAAAGTTGTAGACAAAAGATTTCAAATTAAATTTCATAATAAAGTGGTTCAACGAGATTTTTAGATTCTTCATTATATAAGAGTTGGATTGCAATTGAAATTGCATAATAGCGTAGGTGGAGCACCTTCAATAATTTCATATCCGTTTTTAATTTTATGACAATTAAACCGGATGTTTAAAATTTAGGTGAATTTTGTTAAAATTTTACTTTCAACAAAGGTCACCAGTCACCACATTGTGCACATTGTTAAAATGAGTCAAGGGAATTTCATATTATACACAATTTAACTACTGTTATGTCACTTAAAATTTCTTTGTCTCCGCTCCTTATCTCCGTGAAAAGGAAAGGGATATTGTATAATTACATAACAAACAAAAAACAACAAAATTATGTCCTCTAAAGAGAGATGACATATTATCACCTTCGCTTTGTGAACTTAATTTTATCTTAATTAAATTTTATGTTTGATAAAAATTAAACCTCCCTAAAAATCATAAAATAAGTTCCACATTGGTTCAAATGAATATATTCCCATAATACGTACAAATTAGCGCTTCCTTATTGCTTTAACCTGGGAATTGCCATTCTAAATTTCACACATGATTTATCCCATATGAAAATAAAATTTTAAAGGAATTATGCAATATGCAGGTGAGAAAGTGTTAAGCAAGATTAAATTTGCGGAAATATTCTATTCCATTAAACGATACATTAAAATCATTCTTAATCCAACAATATTTTTCATATGAATATTTCGGAAGTGATTTTTAAAAGCAAAAAAAATGTAACATTGGCTATTAATATATTTTGAGAGAAATTATTAATTTCTATAATCATTTGGATATTTTAACTTCGTTAAGCCGTAAAGCAATTCGACTTCCTTACAGTTGCACTTTCACTACACAGACACACTAATAATAAAAATGCTTTAGGCAGTTGATTTTAAGCTGTGAAGGATTCTTTTAATTAGATTAAGATCTTAGTTGATTATGAATTTGTAATTATTTCTGGATTCTTTTAGTTTCTGATGTAGGAAATCAAATGCTGGAGTAAAGTATACCAAAGGAATTATAGTATGAACATTTGCATACTAGTAAGCAAGGTGTTTCTACCAATTAAGAATAATAATTCAGACGAGATTGAATTATAACTTTGGATTTTTGAATTAACTTTGGTATATTATTCATAGCCGTAGGCAACCTTGGGATATTGAAGTGAAATTTTACATTATTTAAAATCGAACGCATTGTTGAATTTATACTTGCACGAAGCTTTGTTTATATCATTTTGCTACAAACAAATGTACATTACTTATTTTTGTTAGAACGTATACAATTTGATACTATTTAATATGTGGATATGGTTAAAGTTTGTTTAACAACACTCCACACCCTTCCTTCCTATTTCCTATTCAATGCTAATTTAGGTCAGGGGTTAAAAACACCCATTCATTATATCCTCAATTGTTTTCGCTTTGTAACAACATAAAACTACGAATTTTTAACTTAAAAAGTGCAAGTGAAGAAATTATAGCCTTTTTGTTTCACAACAAAAAATTGCCGACAGGTTGGTTGGTTACTTTAAACATGGTTTAATTGGATACGTTTTAGGAAAATGGTATCATATTTATCCTTCCTCGGCTTTTTTTTTCTTCTTTCCAATCCAATGATCAGACAGGTCAAAAAATAAATTAAGATTCACTTTTCTTATTTGCTGCAGATTAAATGTTAAAATTAACTAAGCCTACCTTGAAGCTTTTAGTGGTCGTGACATGTGGATTTATTAAGTAAAAATTAAAGGTGCTGTTAAGTGGTAGTATTAAAACATTGTACAGATGTAATTGAAGATGATTATGATCGTGAGATGACAACTTAAAACAAACGTCCTTATCATCTTGTCAGAATTTCAATTAAGGAATTATAATGCAAGCGGATATTGAAGTTTAATTCTCTTAATGGATTTTTGTGTTAATGATAAATTAAGAGAAATCAATAATACAGAGATGTATAATATCAAATCAATACAATCCATACACACCTTACTTAATGATTATTTGTTTGTTAATTTTCAGGAAGCGGAAGAAGAGATTGGGGAGGCTTATCAAGATGATAAAAATCAAGCAGCTCTTCTAATCCACCATGACGAGGCGGATGGATCTCTTCTCATGGTATGATTTACAATAAAATAGATTAAAATATTTTTAATTCAATACTTTTATTAGTTCAGCTTCAATTCATATCTAATCTAGTATGACATGAGACAAAGAAATATTTCTTTCTTGAAATAAATTTTCACTTTAATCTTGTCACAAACTTAAGCAGATTTCACATTAATTATAAAGACATAAATGAACAGTGCTAATCTAAAGTTATAAACATAAATTATAATTTAACTCAATGTTTGAGCTTATAATCTTCTATGAAGCCTTCTATGTTTGGAATTTTGTCATGCTAAAAATATTACATCTGAATTTAAAAGACATGGTAAAGCTTTAAAAAATGTTTAACATTTCTTTAACCAACCAATTAACAGACACACAGAAAATTCTGCAGTACATCACAGGGAAAAAGTTTAAAGTCAAAAGAACATGTTATTTTGCTTAATAATTTGTTGTTTTTGCTTTTTAAAATTTTTTTTCGAGTTTACAGATTTTTTAAATAAGCAAAGATTCTTCAATTCTTAGCCTAATATTTTGAGCTTATAAAATAAATTGAGTCTACTTTTACTCATATAGAACACTAACTTTATTTGAATATTTGCAGGATGGAATGGTTGGAAGTAATCTAGTCGTGAAACCGATCCCATCAATGTTCCGTAACAAAGTGGCCCATCATCCCCATCGAGATGACGACGAAGCCTTCTTAGACGATGAGATGAGGGATGACTGGATAGTGAAAAAGGGATTTCCAAATATAAACGAATCTGTTCCGTTGCTCAACAATACCCGTGGCATGCACATAATCTATCAAACTAAACATATTGACTCACATTCAGATTACGCTTTAATGGAACCTGATCAACCTTTTTTAAAATCACTCTTTGGGAAAAATAGGACCAAGAGATCTTCAGAACGGAGGAAAAGAGACGCTCCTTACGTAATTTACCCTGAGATACTTGTTATAGTTGATTACGATGGATACAGACTTCATGGTGGTGATAACTTGCAAGTAAAGAGATATTTTGTGTCGTTTTGGAACGGGGTCGACCTTAGATATAAAATTCTCAAAGGACCTAAAGTTCGGATTTCAATTGCAGGCATTATCATTTCAAGGGTACACACAATTTATACAGTAGAAAATATTAACATTAACACGAGAATAATTTAATTTTTAATAATTAGGGCCGTGATGCTACACCGTACCTGGAAAGAAATCGAGTTGGACGAGATGCTCTTGATTCAGCTTCTGCGCTTACTGACCTTGGGAAATATTTATTTCAAGAAAGACGATTACCTGTATATGATATAGCTGTTGTCGTTACTAAGTAAGTACATACAGTTGTTACTCTGACTTTAAGTTGAAATCATTCACAAATTAGACTTAATAATGGACTGATGAAGTGTCGATTGTGCCATGATATTCAGTGTTTTAGCTGTTAATGTTATAGGTATGATATGTGTCGTCGAAGGGAAGGAGGACGCTGTAGTCGTGGAACAGCGGGTATGTTTTCTGTTTCATTTCAGGTTCAGATTTTCCCAGCTTCTAAAATTAACATTGTACAGAAACTCATCCACATTCTACAGCTTAAAACCTCATACATAGTATTACATATCGACTGTCAATCCTAAATGACTATTTTCTTGAACCGAGTCATATAATGATGACGCCATGATGTTGATTGACTAGAATTTCTCTAATTCTGACTTGATCTACAACACATTCGACTATATTTTTTATTTCAGATTAGACATGTGTCGAAGGCAGTTTGCCAACGACGTTTGCAACCGTGGTACTGCAGGTAAAATTATAGTGTTGAATTAAATTTAAAACCCAATAATAGCACCAGCAGTGTGGCATTTTGTGTTTTGTATGAACTGACACACTTCTCGCTTTGACATTACGGATTATTTGTCTGTAAAAATTTCTTCCGCACGTATGACTGCCTAATGTGAAATCAATCACTGTAGAATTAATCTATTTGGGGAATTATGGTAAAAGGGTTCATGGGTATTTGTTGGCTTTAACTGCTTCATTATTGTACAGAATTAATAAGTTTTTATCTTTAGCTTTCTTTTAATTCAACTCGTAATTTATTAAAACAAATTCAATTTTCTTTAATAGGATTCGCATACGTTGGAGGGGCTTGTGTTGTAAATAAGAGACTGGAAAAGGTGAATTCTGTCGCAATCGTTGAAGATACCGGTGGATTTTCAGGAATTATAGTTGCTGCACATGAAGTTGGGCATCTGTGAGTTGTTTATTAAAAATAATTTAAATTAAATGTTAATTGACTAATATTTTTGTAAATCAGTTTGGGATGTGTCCATGATGGATCTCCAGCACCAAGTTACTTAGGTGGGCCAGGTGCTCAAAAATGTCGATGGGAGGATGGATATATAATGAGCGATTTGAGGCATACGGAGCGAGGTTTCCAATGGTCGCCATGTTCCATATCACAATTTAACCATTTCCTAAAGTACGACATTTCAACCCCTCAACGCTTCTTATAACTTTATTAAACATAATTTATTAATTTTAGTGGAGATACTGCCACTTGCCTGTACAATTCTCCACATGAAGATAGTTCACTACCACGTGTACTCCCAGGAAGATTATTAAGTCTCGATGCACAATGCAGGAAAGACAGAGGCACCTCTGCCTGTTTTGTAAGATATTGATAATTGAATACAAATTATTAATATTTTGTTTAAAACAATATTCCGTTGCGTATTACAGAAAGATGACAGAGTTTGCGCCCAATTATTTTGTTTCGATGCAACTTCTGGCTATTGCGTCGCATACAGACCAGCAGCAGAAGGATCTCCATGTGGAGATGGCCACGTAAGATTTTAATATTTGTTCAGAAATATTTGTAAAGTTGGATTCTTTTTTTGTTATTTTTCAGCAACACTGCGTGAGTGGTCGCTGTATCGTAGAACACGAAAATATTATTCCTGATTACTCCCATATTACGCCATCAGTAGTGCGAGGCGATTTATCTACACTAAAAGGCTCTTCATTTACCTTTCCCTCCACGTAAGTTTTACCAAGGTTGATAACCTTTGCATGCGCATGAAGTTTTTATTATAATTCATGAATAATATTTTATGCAAAAATAATCCTTTCACTCATTCAATTGCTTTTGCTTGTGCATGACTTGTGTATTACTCATTTAAACACTTCAGCAAACAGAAAATTATTAAGTAATGCTTATAAATTAACATATAAACAAAGTTAATCTTAATTAAATGATTCAAAGGGGGTGATGGGCATAATATTACAAACTTGTAAAAAATGTAAATAATAAATACAGATCCGTGATGACTGTAAGCCCACTTCCTCTCAAAGTGACACGACAGTCCGAGGGTCAGGTTTTCAAGAATTTGGAGTACACAACTGTCCCAAATGGTCAATCGACTCAGCAACCTGTACTTTCACCGCTGAAGCCAGAAAGCAGTTAACTAAAACATAAACATTTACACGCTTTTCACTGCTGCCTACTGCCATAGTTAGCTTGTATTAAATATAAAAATGCGCTTTATGAATTTAATAACTTTTTGAAAATTATAATTTGATAAATCTTTTTAGAGTCTAAAAGCCTAGATGAGAAATGTGCTAACCGAGTTGACCGAATTGGAGGTGGATTGACTTGTGGAGAATTCCTATCAAGATTTGGTTACAGATACTGTGCTTCCCAATATATACAACAAAATTGTTGTCTAGCCCATAAATCCGTTTGCTTACAATGAACGGAAATACGTTTACAAAAAAACATTTAAGGCCAAATTAAGGCTTTATTTATAATACCTACCTTGATACCTAGCCTGTATGAGTGAAATTCTTATTTTGACTGACTGAGAAAAAGTTAAAAAGATTTGAGAAATAAAAGAATAAGTGATTCGTTAAAGTGATCGTTTTTAGAATTAACTCAATTTCTTATTTTGATTAGTTGGAAGAGTGTCAACAATAAATTGAAGATCTGGACTTAAAGTGTAAATGCAACTGTCACATAACGTTGGATTTTCAACTTGTTTGAAATGGTAATACTTCTCGAAGAAGACACTGCGGTAATATAGTACTGAGTTTTGAAACGATATGCAGCAGATAAAGAATTATCATGTTAAAACTACATAGCTTTATAGTATAAAGTTTATACTCAATATAAGCTGTCTAGATTTCTGACCTGTTGATTTAAGATAAGTAAAGTACCTTTGACCTTACATCATGCATTACTACCAAAGCATGATGGTTTTATGAAAATAGTTTATTCATTTAATCATTTGAAATTGAATTAAAATTATCGCAAATGTTAACAAAAGCTGGAACATCTAAAAATAAAAGCATAATTATATTTTATATCAAATAATTGATTTAATGAATCTTACACTTCCTACGAAGCCCGAAGAAACATTGCAAAATCCTGCACAACTTATTTCTCCAAAGTGTGATTTTATGTCATATAGTAGTGAATTCATTTGGAAAATGGATAGTGACGATAAATTTTTAGTATGTATATATCGATCCATGATAATATTAGTTTTTCTTCCAATATTTGCAGCAAATCCCATGAAAAAATAAGAAAGGGCGAATTGAATCATATTTATTATAAAATCACACGGATTTTCAGGCTTCACAAAAGTTGGAAAAGTAATAACCCAATACGGAAGTACGCCAAATATTATTCCAAACACGAGAAGTCCAATAGCTTCATTTATACCAGAAAAAACAGCTTTCAATTCCAGATATTCTTTAAAAACCTATAAAAAAATGATATAAACAAAAAATTATATAAAAAACTTCAGTTTTTCACCTCCATTCCAGAAGTTGATTCGTTTTTTACAGTTTTAATAAAATCGGTTAAGCAGTCGTTTGCTGTGAAAATGAAACTAATTAGTAAAATTTCCCCGGATGACATAATTATATAGTAGGAATAGAAAGCAAATAATAGGAGTGTGACAAAAATTATGGCAATATAAGTATTGTCTTCAAATACTGAATAACCGGTCATATAACTGAATAGGAAGAGATCTCTTGCATCGTTTGTTAACACTCTGATTGAAGCATCGAAATTCCATTGTGACTCATAAAAATATTTTGTCACTACTATAATTGGTATACTGCAGAGTAGAACAAATAAACACAACACCCAGTAAATCTAAACAGAATAAAAATTGAATTAATGGTAGGAATATTACTTGATATATTATAGTATGCTTACATGAATTTGATTCCGATGTAGAGTAGAATTGTATCTCTGTATTTTGTGAAGTGTATTAATTAAATTTAAAATTTTATGAGATTTTTTGTATTGTGTAATTAAAATAATTGTAAAAAGTACAAAATCTGTTACTAAATACACTCGACGAAAATATAGTTCTGGCAAAGATATCTTCCTAGCCTCTTTGTTCTCATAAAGTGTATTGTTTATAATAGCTAATGCTGTAAAACAATAAATGAAGAACAGAATAATCTGCTAAATTAAAAACACAATTAAAGAGAATTTTGTTTTAAAATAATACCATTATAAATTAAAGTAATTCTTACCCGTTGTAAAACACTTTTGACAATAACGTAGCAATCTTCTTCGGGTGAATATTTAAATCGAAATGGAAATATTCCAAGATAATATGCACAGTTAAAATATATTCGAATAAAATGTAGTGGATTCGCCATTTTTTGCTTCAATTTATTCTGTTTTTAATGCAAATTTCATCTTAACTTGCCAAAAAATTTTTTTGTCCCTGTGGGATATGGTATGAAAAATCAAGAAATAAATAAGCACAATAGCATTGAATCAAAATACGAGTACGAAAGAAGTATATAATTAGAAACTTATGAGTATGAGTATGTTCTTTTTGGCAGTCTTAACAATTTATAACCCGATCTTAAATAAACAGATTTAGAAACTCATAAAATTTTTTTTTCAAAAATGGAAACACAGAACACAAAAAAATTGACAAAAACTAAAAAGTTCATGTTTGAAAACTGATTAATTTGGAAGAAGTTTCTTTTTACTAAAGTTGATTGTCTACTACAAAACTGTGATACACTTTTTCGGTTTTTGATTAAAATGTAGTTTCCTGGCATCAATATTTCTGATAAAGTGCCAAGTCTTTACTTCCGTATCCGTACTAATCCAGATTATATCTTCCACGCATTGCGAATCAAATCAATTATATGTTGTTTTTCTTGAGTAATTAATTCACGAATTGTACTTAATGAATCTGTTAATAAAATGCAATTATTTTCACAAGGAGCACCGTAAACTTTGATATATTTTTATTAGTAATCGAAATACATTTAGATAACATCATAGTCATCAGAGATCGTTTAAGAACAATAATAATTTCACTACTTTTATGAAATAGTGACAGCTGGAATTGGAAAATTGGAGTTCTGAAACTGAATAATTATAATTGAGAACGTGAGAAGAAGACTGATGATCTAAAAAATGATTGACAGACATGTATCATTATTTTACATCTTGAAGAAAAGTATTTTACGCCAAAAATAATTTATTAAAGTGGTTTACCGTTCCAACAAAGCCAGGAGATACGATAAAAAATCCAGATCCATTGAAACCAATGTTATGACTTGACAAGTCATGAAGAAATATAGAGAGTGTATTTTGAGAAATATCGCTAAAATCTTTTTCTGTCAACAACCGTTCTTCAAGCAAGTGAGTCTGCAAAAATAAAGACATTTCAAACGTCATTCTTTAGCTGTCATGTTTGATTGACATAGACTATTCGATATTAATGTATCAAACTAAATGCTTTCACAATGGATCTGAAATTAGAAGCAACTATGTATTTTGGGAGTTAAGTTTCAAGAGTAATAAATAATCTCATTTTATTTTCGAACAATGACTGAATAATGGAAAATATACAACAGTCGATACATGTCATACCTTCTTATTAATTTGAGCTGCTAAAAGTAAAAATCCGAATGAGTTTATAAAAAAGACCAAATGACGGAAAAAAATTGCAACATTCGCCGGGTTGATAAACTCAAGTAAATTTGCAATGTAGTAAGGCAGACAAGCTAATGTAAGTCCAAATGTAAGAAATCCTAATGCCTTGTTTAGTTTTCTTGACAGAGTCCTTATGAGTTGGTATTCCGCAAGGAGCTATTTAGATACAAGTAAAAGCTCAAAAGATCATTTAAATCCATTAACGAACCATCTGCTTCTTTATTTAATGGTGTCACATTTCGACTATTAAAATGCAATACCTTACCTCTTCATTTGAATACTCTTTGGCTTTTTTGACAGTTTCACTAAAATCCTGGATGACATCACACATCATCATGGCAGATGTTATATCGAGCATTTCCATGGAAGTAGTGATTTGTGTGTAAGAAAGAAGAAACATATTTCTCATTATTGCTAAAATTACTTTAATCCAATGTGGAAAATCATTAAAATAATTTTCAACAAAGAATAGTTTGGATGCATTTTCACCCCAATACAAAATCCGTCGGTTCCAATCAAAAGTTGGTTCTCGGAGAAAAAATCCGGAAATGATTGTTACAGGATAAGCAACGAAAGGGATTAATGAAGCAGCAAACCAAATTTTTGCCTACAAATTTAATATAAATTTATCAGAAATCCATATAAATTGTTGATATTTATTAACATACTTTTATATTATTCCTCCGTGTAACTCCTCGTAATCTAATTGAGTTCTTTTCTTGATCATGTAAATGTTGAATTAAAATTAAGAATTTTTCAGATTTCCACCAAATTGTACGAAATACTGTTGTATAATATATTATATTCGAAGCTACAGTAAACATTTCAAAATATATCAAAGGATCACTTCTATTTCCATTTGGTGGATCCAATATAAAGTCAACTGAACTTCTAAAACTAAGAATTTCTTCACATATACACAAAACCGTGATAATAACACAAAAGCTCTGAAATAAAGAATTACAATAGTAAAAATAAGGCGTGTGTGTAATAATTAATTACCTTTTGTACTCGATTTGATTCAATTTTATAACACCCACACTCTTCATCGTACGAAAAATAAAATGGTATAATGCCAACGTAGTAGCAATAATCTAAGAATATCTTTAGATAACATAATGGGTTTCCTCTTGTCACCCTCCAAGATCCACAACCCATTCTTAAATGCACTTGATATCCAGGGTTTTTATACAATTTTTAGAAGAGTCTGTAATTGTATTAAGAAGGAGTTAGAAGTGTTTTGAACAGAGCTCTTAAACTTTGGAAATAAGAATGAGTGTAAACTTTCTTTTGAGGGAAAAAGAAAGCGCATATGCATTTTCTTTCCACATGAGAAAAATTTAACTTATGAAAATTACAAGAATAGATGACATGATGTAACATTGCCAAAAATATCCAGTCCAGATCTTAGAGAAAGGTTCGATCATTCGATATGTAGCAGTTAATATTTTATTTACTTCATAAACAGAAAAAGTCACACAGTTAGAATTTTTGAAGAACTCACATAATAATTTTACTCACCGTGTTTACATGAACAAAAACAAAAATTAATAGTATAATAGCCAATAGCTTAGGGTTGAATTAATTTCCCCAAAACTCTATTAATTTCTGTCCTTATTTTGAAAAAAAACGCAGTGTCCTAAATTATGTTAATAACATTACAACACGCAATTAATTATTACATTTGTAGTAATCACATTAAAATATTACGCTGTTGTTGTTTACATGAGTAAGAAACAAATTGTATATATGTTATTGAATATGTAAAGTTTGGATTTATTGAGCATACAGTTTCAATTTTTCAGAAAAAAAAAGCTTGTTAGTAAATTAGATGAAGAAGGCGTGTATTTCTTGTTCTAAAAAGAGACGGCCCAAATAAATAGTTTGCACAAGATATGCCAAGAAATAATTAATTACAAGAGGTTGGATATAAACTGCCAAAATAATAAATAATGTGCGAAGTTGAAATTAATTATGTAAAATATATCCATTTGAGTTTTATTTTTCCTACAAAATCTATTTTAGTATGCCAGTAATAAAATTAATATTTGTAATATTTTTGACTTTTAATCCGTAAAGTCACTTCCATTCACAATTCTTAACAAATTGAAAATATTTAAAATGTATTACATTGAAGAAAAAATGTACGATAACTTTTAAATTGACTTTGATGAATACATTTGATTTTAAGTTGTTGAGGTTTGCTCGCTTTGATTTCTAAAGTTTATTATTCAGCAGTGACCGTTAACTTTACTTTCAAAACTGATAAAAAATTAATTTTGAAGAAAATATAACTTACTCAGAGTCATATTTAACAAATTGAAATTATTTAAAATGTATTGCATTGAAGAATAAAATGTACGATAAGTTTTAAATTCACTTTGATGAATACATTAGATTTTTAACCTTAAACTATTAAAATGAATATGATTAATGAAATTGTTAACTTTGATAGTAGTGTCCGCAGGCTTAAATCAGGATTCGAAATTAAGTTTGACAAGTCAAGTTTAAATTTTTAATTTTTAAATATTTTAATCAATCACAGTGTGTTGTATCTTGTGTGTGTATGAAGGAAGAGAAAAGCTGAAAATGATTGACGTGATGTTATTTGGCCAGCCAGCGCTGTCGCTCCTGTTGAATTATTTAATCTGTTTGAATGATCAGACAGAACAATATGGAAAGATTAACAACCTGTTGTTCTGAAATGATACAAAATTCGGTTTATTGCAAGCATTTACTCCGTTTACTTGTATTTTCCCAAATTAATCTTACTCATAAGAAAGTTGATTTAATTTTATTCCAAGAATTTATAATTAACTTTAATTTAATTTTTGTGGTATTTGAGGCAAGAATTATAAATTAAATCGACCTCGATTAATAAAACTTTTTATTTTTCCTATTAAAAATTATGCTTTGAATATTTTTTTCAGTCACTCAATTTAAGAATTGACCTCAAACATTTCCAAGTTGAAAAGTGTATTACAATTATTGTAAAACATATATTAAAAATCTTTTTTTGATTGTTTTGTAGACTACATTATTGCATCAGTATTGTATATATTAATATTCACTTAGTCATTTGACTGATTCAGTATTAAATGTATGGTATATAAATTACATTAGCTACAATATTATTAACAAGATCCTTCTATCTACCAATGGAATACCTTCTTACCACGTGATCTATACAGTAACAAAACCTGTTTACTGATTCATTTATATTGTAACACAGTCAAGAATTTTTTCAAAGCTAAAGTGACTTCTTTAGTATTACAAGTAAACTCTTGCTGAACTCTTGTTCAACGACCCTCTTTCTTTGGGTCTTTTTGTTAATCCGGTATTTTTACTGTAAATTTTGTAAAAAAAAAAGTGTATCCTTTCATACTTTTTTTAGTTATTTTTTTAAAAAATAGAATATGGTTGTTAAAAATAATTCCAACTATAATAGAATAAATGAAGAGGATGGAGAATATTTATCAAAACCTTCAACATTTTCTTCACTTTTCTACATGTATATTAAAATTCAATTTGATTTTATAATTTAATAAGATTAATAATAAATAATAATATTTTTTAGATGGGTTTTACCTTTACTTCGAACTGGATATAAAAATAATTTAGAAAAAACTGATATTAAAAAACATCCGGATGTTACAACTACACAGTTCAATCAAAAGTTACTTCAAGAAGCATGGAACTATGAGCTATCTACCAAAAATAAAGGTAAACGGAGTCTCTGCAGAGTACTTTTAAAAGCATACTGGAAGAAATTAGCTTGGTGGACATTCGTAACAACGATTAAGGATGCAATATTTCGGTATGGTATTTTTATATTTAATTACAGTTATAAATAAGATTAAAAATGCAACATTTTAACGAGTGTCATTTTTATTAATTACACACTTTATACTTATATTTTGTATTTGTATTTGTATATATTTTTAGTGTTGCACAAGCTCCATGTCTTGCAATATTAGTAGGATATTTTTCAGCAATATATAGTCTTAATACAGGAATTATAGCTGGATGTTTACTTTTCTTATTCTCTGGTGTCTATACTGTCTGTAGTCATTACCAAACATTTAAATTTGGAGTTATAGGATTGGAAATAAGAGCAGGATTATCAGCAATTATTTATAAAAAAGTATAATATAATTAATTTTAATTTATTTTATTTTTATTATTTACTTGATTTATTATTTTTTCAGACTTTAAAATTATCTACAAATTCATTTAATGAATACAGTGTTGGAAAAATTACTAACATTGTTTCAAACGATCTTAATCGATTTGTAAATAATTTACCATATTTTGGAAGTATATGCTCCTGCCCATTGCAGGCCGTCACCATAACAATCGTACTATGGTATTATTTTGGACCTTCTGCAATAGCTGGGACTATACTTGTATTCTGTCTATTTCCATTCCAAGGTATTTTTATATTATTGGATTTATTATTCCAAATCACTTTCAGAAATATATAATTTTGTATATTTCATTTTATTAAGTATTATTTGGAAAAATTTATGGTGCAATTCGATTGAAAGGAGCATCGAAAACTGATGTCCGAGTTAGAATTACAAATGAAGTATTAAGTGGAATTTTTCTAATTAAAATGTTAACTTGGGAGAATTATTTTGCACATCGTGTTTCAGATTATAGAAAGTTAGTATTCATACTTTTAACTTTAGTTATTGTAAATTTAAATTTTCTCATTTATAATTTTTAAGAGAAGAAACTGGATATTTTCGTCAGAAATATTTACTCGATGCTGTTAATCAAAGTTTATGGGATGTTACATCTAAATTAGTTGTTTTTGCTATATTTTTATCATTTATACTCCTTGGAAACGATATCAATGTCACTGAAGCATTTGTTGCTTTAACACTTGCAAATTATTTAAGAACATCGGTTACATGTTATTTCCCACTTGCATTAACAGGATCATTTGAACTTTTAACATCAATTCGTCGTGTTCAAGTTCGTACATTACATTATATTATACTGTGTTATAATTTTAATAGTAATATTCTTTTAACATGTAGGCTTTATTAGAAATGGAGGAAAAGGATAATATTATCACAGAACCAAATACTCGTCTTTCTGATGGACTTATTATTGAAAATTTTAGTGGAGGTTGGGGAAAACCTGAAGAGGTTGAATGTTTAACAAATGTTTCAATGAAAATATCTCCTGGTAAATTAACAGCAATTATTGGTAGTGTTGGATCTGGAAAAGTAAATTACATAAACTTTTGATTTTTGAATAGTGGAATTTTAATTTGTTAATTTTATTACACTTTAGACTTCGTTGATTCATGGAATACTCAACGAACTTCCATGGAGCAGAGGGAGCATATCATATTCTGGACAAATTTCATACGTAGCACAACAACCATGGCTCTTTCCACGAACAGTTCGTGAAAATATTCTACATGGAAATGAATATGATAAAGACTGGTATGAAAAAGTTGTACAAGCTTGTGCTTTAGAACGTGATTTTACACTTTTTCCATACGGAGACATGACATTGATTGGGGATAAAGGAATATCACTAAGCGGTGGACAGAAAGCAAGAGTCACACTTGCAAGGTTTCTCCTTTTGTTTAAAATTTTTGGAAGAAAATTATAAAATTCAAAGTTAACTTTATAGGGCTGTTTATGCAAATGCTGATGTGTACCTATTTGATGATTTATTAAGTGCTGTTGATAGTCATGTTGGTCAACATATTTTTACTCATTGTATACAAGGTCTACTAGGAAAAAAGGCAGTTTTATTAGCAACACATCAAATTCAAATGCTTGATAAGTGTCATGTTATTTATGTATTGCAAGGGGGGAAAATTATAGGATATGGAGACTATAATTCAATAAATACTATGAATATTTTACCAAAGGAAGAAAAGGACGAAGAAATAACTGACATGGACAATCGCGATGAAGGAAATATGCAGAAAAAGACGTACGTAAATTTTAGTTTTCTATTAATTAAAATATAAGAAGATATTTTTTTTTATTGCAGTGTATTTAGATTAGGTGAAGAAACTGGATATGGTACATTTGATTTAAATAAATCAAAATCACAATTGGAAAAAAAAGAAGACTCGGCAAAAGGAAAAGTTAATACGATTTTACATTGGAAATATTTTAGAAGTGGAAATTCATCATTTGTTTTATTTATATTTTTAATTTCAAATATTGCTACCCAAGTTGTTTTAACTTCTTCTGATATCTGGTTGCAATATTGGTAAGTTTATAAGTTAAAAATTTACGTAGCAGCCGGAGACAATGTTGCTATGTAAATATGTGCTTGAGTAGTTCCGTTTGTATTAAAATTTCCACTTTGCATATTAACAGGACGCAACAAAATGAAATCAAAACTTTACCGTTTCAAGAAGAGATGAGTTTTTTATGGGATTATTTATTTATATTTTTAATACTTTGGATCTTTTCAATAACACGAAATATTTTACTCTACACGATCTGTATCAGATCTTCAAATTCAATTTATAACAAACTATTTGCAACAATAATAAAAGCACCAATGCTTTTCTTTGAACAAAATCCTTTTGGTAGGTTTATATTAAACTAAATTAGAATAATAAATTAAAATTAAATAATTATAATACTTTTTATTATCTTATCTAATAGGTAGGATATTGAATAGATTCACGAATGATGTAGGAATAATGGATGAACGTCTTCCAAATTTATACTATAATACCATATCGGTAATAATTTTTGTTATTTTATTGTCATATTTAATAAAAATAATTAATAAAAATATTTTAATTTCAGATTGGACTAACCGTTGTAGCGGCTGTAATACTCGTTATTTATGTGAAACCTTTAATGATTATAATAACAATTATTATAATTCCAATTGCATACTTTTTAAGAAATTTATATCTAAATACATCTTTAAACCTTCGACGTCTTGAATCAGTTTGTAAGCTTTAAATTTTTTACAATCAAGCATACAGATTTCAATTTGAAATTTAAATAATTCTATTGGTTATTTAAAATCTTAAATTGAAATATTTTTTTTTGAATTGTAGTATTATATTTAATATCGTATATTATTTTAACAGCAAGGAGTCCCCTTTATGGATTATTGAGTTCAAGTGTAAATGGAATTATTACCATACGATCAACAAAAACTGAAGATAAATATGAAAATGAATTTTGTTTACTATCAGATGAACAAGTACAAATTTATTTTTATTTCCTTGGAACTTCGAGATGGTTTTCATCAACTATGGATTGGCTTTGTAATTTATACATCGCCGTACTCATTATAGTGTGTTTAGTTTATCCAGGAGGTTAACCGTTTTAAACTTTATCAAATTTTCAATAAAAAACTTACAGTGTTTTTACGATTTTAGATCCTGCTGTTATGGCTCTTATTATAACACAACTGATGAACCTGTCTAACCTTCTTTCAGCTGGTCTTTCAATCTATGCAGAGTTGGATAATCAAGTTGTTTCTGTCGAAAGAATACTTGATTATACAAATATAAAACCAGAGACTGATTTAGGTAAAGTGAACAAGTGTTGTAATGTGTTGTGTAGCTTTATATTACGTGGCACTGTTTTTTGTTTGAATAGGTAGTCAACCACCAACAAATTGGCCAACAACTGCACGGATTGAGATAAACGATCTAGTAGTGAGATATGGTGATAATCCTCCTGTGCTTGACAATATTTCGTGTACCTTTAATTCTAAGGAAAAGGTAAGTAAAATACGTTATATAAGTATAAACCTTAATGGATTTATTATAATAAAAAAATTAGATCGGTATTGTCGGTAGAACAGGAGCAGGGAAAAGTACTCTATTGGCATCTTTGCTAAGAATTGTAAATCCATCTTATGGAATGATCCATATAGATGGTATAGATACATCAAAAATTACACTATCGTGTTTAAGAAGTAAAATATCAGTAATCCCTCAAAATCCTGTACTTTTTATTGGTACAATACGTGAGAACTTGGATCCATTTAAACAATATAATGATTCAGATATTTGGAAAGCACTTAAAGATGTTCAAATGGAGGAAAGAATAAATAGTGGGACTATTACGGGACTTGAAGCAGAGGTATACACTTAAGCCCTTGTCAATATATAGAAAGCAATAATATAGAATATACAATAGTAACAGTATGTTACTGATTTTTTTATTTTTGCATATTGCTTTCTATATTTTTGATTCTAAATATCTTCCCTACTTCAATACACTTCATTTAAATTTAATTTCAAATACAATTGAATTAAAATATTAAATTTATAGATTCATGAATCTGGTGAAAATTTTAGTCAAGGTGAAAAGCAACTGCTTTGTTTAGCTCGTGCATTACTCATTAACACAAAAATCCTAATATTAGATGAAGCTACGGCTAATATAGATTTTGCGTAAGAAATTATTAAAAATAACATTTCTTTTACAAGAATTAAAAATTTAAAATATTATTTTTAGTAACGATGTATTAATACAAAAGATATTACGAGAAAAATTTATTGATTGTACAGTAATTACAATTGCACACAGACTACATAGTATAATGGATTCGGATAAAGTGTTAGTACTTGACTCTGGAAGGATTGTGGTATTATTTCATTTACCATATCTTAAGGTATCACTATAAAAAATATTATATGTTATATATTTTTAGGAATTTGGTGACCCTTACGAACTCCTTAAAGACGTCTCGAATGGAGTATTTCGTCAATTTGTTGAAGATTCTGGACCAAGGAATGCAAAAATGCTCTTTAATAAAGCATTAGAAGTAAGATTTTGTTTTGCTATTTTTTGAACTAATTAATACAAATTAAAATAATTAAACTTTGAATTACAGAGTTACAATATCCGTAAGAAAGCATCTTAATTGCTTATTAGTTCAATTAATTTTAAATTTCACATGTGTTAATTTACAATATTCACTTTAATATAATTCCTGTCGCGTACAACCTCAGATTGGAAAAATAAAAAAAATAAGTAACGGAAAATTTTTAAGATTTTAAAAATTGTATACCACAGGTGCACATTAATACAGAAATTAATGCTAGATAAATAATATAATAAAGTAAATAATTGCAGTAATTATAATTTATTAAAAAGTTATTTTATTAGACTTCGGTTTACGCGCATTCTTTAGAGTATAGTGGTGCAAATTAAGAAAGTGTTTTTTATTTTAATTTTTAAGTTGCCAAATGACATTTGACCTTTTTGAAAAAAAAGATATTTTTCTGCACTTTATTCTCTTTTCAATAACACCTCATTCATTAAAATATGACGTTTTATTCTAAAGTTATCACAAAAACAGATAATTTATAGATTTTGGAGTAGTTAATATTTCAAACCATCATTATCTGGATCATTTTAATGCTTAATTAATACACGAATGATTTTTTTACTTCAATTTTTGACATGTGCACATTTTTTATTTAATAATTTATCATATAATTCTAAAAGTTCAATAATTCAAGTTTTCATTCCAAAAAACCAGAAACAGAAACCTGTTGTAAATATCACAATTTTATCATGACTTTGTGAAACTACGTTCTGGTTTTCCAGCATTAGTTTCACTAAATCCTTGAACCTTATCCTATAGTAAAAGTTTATTATTTAATTTATTTCTACCTATGTAGTAACAACTAACAAAGGTTCGTGGATATTTTTGTTTCTTTTTTTATAAACTTTTTTTCTTCTTTTCGTTAAAGAAGTTAACCTTCGTGGTCGAGACACCCTGATAGACTATTAAGACAATTTTTTATAGATTAGATACGGAAAAACCAATTATATTCTAATTAGAATTTCAGAGTGAACAAACATGTTCCTAATTTTAAATGTGTCTAACCAAATAATTATTTAGTTGATTTTATTTTGAAATCATTGACTTCTTCATAAATTTTTTCAAATTCAATTTGAATTAATTCCGAACAAGTTTTTAATTCTTGGGGTGTGAAGTAGTCACTTCGTCCAACTAATGTAAAATTTAAATTATCTCCTTCTGAAACCACTTTCATACCTAAGCCTGTTTTAAAATAAAAATATCTCAATTCATTAAAATAAATTATTAAGTTTAGTAATTAATTTTCAATTTACCAGACGATGGAACCATCATCCCTGGGAAAGTATGAATCTTTTCAACTTTTCTTCCAAGCAGTTCATATTTGTTTGTTGAAAGAATTGCAGTAGATAATGAAGCTTCACATTGAACAGGTGATGACATCTTTTTCAAGAAATAACGAGGCACATATCCATAAATCATTGAAACAGATGAAGCAACTACACGTTGTAAACTTTTCTCCGTATACTTCATTTCTGATTTATAAATCTGTAAAATACGATCTATTCGTGTTATTTCCTCATTTGTAAGAATTTCTGATCTAATAACAGTAGCATGGTTTTCAATTCGTTTACGGTAAGGATGACGTGGAAGTGGCCATGATTCAAGTATTGGAATCATACGTGGTATTGATAAATTTTTCATTTCAGATATTTCACGTAGTAAAGTATAAAGAAGAGATGTGAGTATTGTGTGGAATTTTACATCCAGAATTCGACGTACAATTTTAATTTTTTGTAAAGGTAATGTAGAAAATGCAAGACTACCAGGAACAGCAGTTGATTGGTCAAATTTCATAAAACCACAATCATGCAGATTAGCCATTGCTCCAAATTCATTAAATAGTGTAAGTGGTGCCTTTATAATAAAATGAATCTAAAAACAAAATAAAATGAATCAAAATACAAAGCTTTCAATTAAAGACACAAAATTATTGCTGAAACATTTTTAAAAGCTAGCACAAAGCATTTGCTTATTTTTTTCATTCATTTTATTCATTGAGTAGGTTGACGTTGGCAAATTAATATCAATGCTAAATTAACTTTTTTTAGGAAAGCTAATAAGCAAAAATTACAAAAAAAGAAGTATTCATCGCAGTAACTATTATATTGCATTTTAAAAATGTTTTAAGAGATTTGAGCAGTACCTTTGATAAAAAAGTGTCATCGTAGTCTTTAACTTGATACTTTGTAAAATTTCCAGTCAACTCATCCAGAATATGATAGAGACTGTATGCATCTGTCATCAAATGATGACTTTTTAATGCTAGATACATCTGTGAATTATGATGAATAAGTTTCATTTTCCAAAGAGGTTGTTTTGGCTCGTATGGTTCAGAAGACCAATTTTGTAAATATATTTCCAATTGTTGATCACTTGAAAGAATAACTTCAACAATTAATTTGTTTAAATTAATATTATTTTGAGGTATTGGTTTCATAAATACGTAGCCCATAAATTCAATTGGATACGATACAAGGCTCCAAAATTTATTTTTGACTTTATTTTTAATTATTCTTTCTTCAAATAAATTTCTAATTTGATTGATATTGATTTTAGTTGATTCATTTTCAAATTTAAGAATAAATCCAAAATTCTGACACCATATTCCATTTTTTCTTTTAAAAAGAACTTCTCTATCAAATTGAAAACACGCTAAAGCAATTCCACTTACTGGAGATAATCCTTTAACTTTTCCAATACATACTGCTAATAATTTATAAAAGAACAAAATTGTTCCTGGAATAATTAATGTAGTAAAAGTAAGAATAAATACAAATAATTCTTTTAAAAACTCCATATCTAAAAGCCTTTAACAAGATTATCGACTTAGTAAACAGATGTAAAAACGTTGTTGTTCACCCCTCAAGATTTACTTAATAACAAACTTCTTTTAACAGAAATTCTTTACCTTATAAGTACAAACTTATCTATTATTTGAATACCAAGGCTACTTGACTACAAGAAATTAACATGCTTAATATAACTTAACTTTTTGAGTCTAGACTAGAATAAAGAGACCACGGCATTTAATATATATTATTATTAATTAAAGTTAATTAGTATTCATTCCGGAAGGTGGTAATTAGTAGTTAAGACAAAGTTCAATAGTTGATAAAAAGTTGCACTTATTTCTTGTATGAATATATTTGAAGACCTTCAATAATTCTACAAAAAATAATTATATGTTACATAACAAAATATACAAAGTATACGCCCCAACTTCTGAATTTAATAACATAAATGTTAACAAATAAATAAAAAACAACATTAAAATAAATATTATTTAAAAAAACGTAAGTGTATTGAATAAATAAAAAGAACCATCCACTTCATACCAAATGCGCATCAAATGAAACTTCAATTTATGGTTCATCTTTTAGTCTAAGACAAAAAAGAATTACAAGATATGCCAATAAATAATTAATTACAACTGTCAAAATAATGTCCGAAGTTGAAATAATTATGTAAAATATATTCATTTTAGTTTTATTTTTTTTTATACAAAATTTATTTTATGTATGGCAGTAATAATGACATTTTAGAGTTGAACTGAACTATTTAAACTGATTGTTTAAATTATGAAAAGTATTTAAAGGAATAAAAGATGGAAAGTAAAATTGAAAGAGAGAAAGTAGAAGTGATTGTTGTTTTAAATGCTCCATTGCACCTCATATCATAATGGGTCCATGTAACTTTCACTTCATCCGGTGTCTTACATCCGAATTCTACACAGTATAAATTAAAGTTAACAATCTTAATTTTGTAATAATGGTAGGATATTAATTTACGTGAACAATCGGGTCCGACTGCTCCAGCGGCAGATGGAACGTCTGTTGGTGTAATTGAGAGATAAATTGGATAGCATCCTTCCCGTTTCCTATTTTTACATGGTTTAGTGAATATGAATTCAACATCTTTTTTCATTGATTCTGGATCCATATAAGTTCCGGATGTTTCTGCACATTCGATTTCTCTATCTTTATTTTCTTCTTCGTTGTAATTAATTGGATGTGTTTCCGTGTGAAGTTCCCTTGTCTCTTTTGAGACACAGATACGAACTTTACCGTTGTCACTTGAAAACTAAAAAGTTGCAATACAATTCAATTAAGTTACACACATAATACAAAAGAAAAATCTTACCCGTAATCTTAAATCAACAGAACTAAAAAATGAAGATGGAGTTATTATAAAATATTGTATTGTGTTAGGTTTTATAAAAAGATGTGTTGCTTTCTTCAATTCATCATCTTGATTTGGAAATCTGTACTCATTACATTGGGGATACGTTAAAATTCCAAAACTTCCTAAAGTTCAAGAATTGTATTCATGAAAACTGTTACTATTATTCCTCATCCTCACAAACTCTTACTTTTTTGAAATTCTTTAAGAAAACTTTCAGTACTGTCAGATAAATTTCCACCACCAGATTGTACGATTGGAATAAAATTAGAATCTCTATCATCTAACATGAAATTTACGAAATCTTGTTTGTTGTATTTGCTTGATACGTACGTAATTTGTATATCTGAAATGGAAACTTTTAAAATATGAATATTATATTTTGTTATAATGCGGTGTACCTCCGAATTCTTCATCATATTCCTCAAGAGCATCAAGTATGCTACTTCGATCTGATTCTTCCAATTTTTTCCCTTGTACGAAAATCATAATCATAATTCGATTTCCATAAGCTTCTCCACGTCTTGCCTGTTCATCTCTAACTCTTACAAATTCCGATTTTAATGAACGAAGAACTTGAGCAATATTCCCACGTTGAAGCACTACAGAAATATAAATTTAGTTTAAAATGTAAAATTACAATTTGAATTTTTAAATATTACTTAAAGGTTGGCTGATAATTTTGCAGGCAAGAATGGGTGCAGTATCCGTCCAATTTGGAGAAATCAAGACTTGTCCAGTACGTCCATCCACCAATCCAATTCGAGAACCGTCTGGTGATACATCTAAGTCATATGCAAGTTTCCTGCATGATAATAACAAAGCTATATTAACACTGCATGAAAATAGAAAAAAATATTACGCTAAGAATCTCTGCTGAGCAACCAATTCTGGATGTACGGAAGAGTGATCCAATATTGCATAAATTGTAGCCATTGGTTTTCCAACTTTATCCTGATCAGGGACTGCAAAACCACCCGTTTGCGTCCTTCTTACACAAGAAGGATCGGAAGATATTGTAGCTAAAGTTTAAATAAACAAAATTATTTACCAAAATCCATTATTTGTTTTTTAGATATTGAATTTTAAACATTTACATTGAAATTGGTTCATTTTAGAATAAGCTTGATCTACGAGTGTATTAAAATTATTGGGGTCAACAATAACTTTTTTAACTTTTGAATTGTAAAAATAAGCGAATGATCTACTTTGCTCCTTTACAACATTTCCGTCGACACTGCTTGGGTATAGAGAAATACGATCACAGGCTCTAAAATTTGTTTCTCCGTAGACTCCATCCTCACTGTAATACATCTCAAGTACTTGACTTAAAGTGTACTGTTTACCAGCTAAATCTTTTGCTTTAGCACCTAGGATAAGTCCTAAAGAAAAAAAGATTGTTAGCATAAATTAACAATGTTGGAACTACTCTTCATTACCATCCATTCCTCCTCTTATTTCAGCGCCTGTCATATAAGACCAAGTGTCATGGGCATGTGATGGATCTGCTTGTGGATCCGGAAGGCGATTTAGAATATATTCTCGTGGACAGATTGTATCGTTCCAAGTTCCGATTGGAGGAAGTACACCTGAAATACGCTGAATGTATGGAGAGTTGAGGATTGCTGCTTGGCCAATATCACCTATGAAACAAAATATTAATTGAATTCAAATTATTTGAATCCATCGTCTTTTAGAGGTTTACCTGCTAAAGTAGCTGCATGTATATTTTGTAAAGGATCAAAAATCATTCCAATTTGGCGTTTGTTTCGTCTGCCGTAACTCCATGGGTTGTTATTATATTGTGGTTGTTGGGGTTGAGGAGGATTATTACCCCAGTTATTTCCACCACCTGAATTTGGGTATCCACCTCCAGAATTAGGATATCCACCGCCTGTATTCGGATATCCACCTCCTGTACCAGGATTATTATTCCCTGGATAATTATTACCAGGATCCGAAAGTATTCCTCCATCTTCGGATTTATAAATAACTGGGATAGATTTTTCCATCAAACCAGCAGCGATTCCTAAAATAACGCATTGAATAATTATTTGGAGTTTCAAATTAACTGAAGTAGAATTTTAAATTAACCAGCTATGACGCGTCCACCGGATACCGGACCCCACGGTGTATAAACAGTCCCAGTTTCTATTGGACGGTTTGTAATTCTAGTGTTGCTTCCCATTGCACGTTTCGCTCGAAGTCCACCATCATAACGCTGTCGTTGATATCTTTCAATTTGCTCATCATCTCTCATTGTTGCATTTAAAGAATGGGAAACCATCCAATGTAAAGCACACTGATTTATAAAAGAGACGTTTAATTACAATTACTAAATTATGGATTTTTTAGCAAAATAAATGTGAAATATAAATATAAAATAAATATTTTTAAATAGAATTATTTACCCGTTCATCATTGTCAAGAATATCATTTGGAAGAATATCAGCATTATCAGGAATTAGGTCATGTATGATTTCATTTTTGTTGGCTTCACTCGGATGAGGTGAAAATTGTAGGTCTATACTTTTGTCAGGATCATGGTAAATACCATCAAATTGAAATCTGTAGATAATAGCTAACAATGTAGATTTAATAGTCTAAAGTTGTATTTTTTTTACCTTTTAACTATTGTACGAGCCATCCTTCTCATATCTCTAAAATGTAGGGATTTTTGTTCAATTTTTCTTATAATTGCTATTAAATTATCAATGTGCATCGGTTGTCTATTCACACGATTAAGTGCTGTTATATTTCTGTAACAGGATTGTATTGTCTCTGGTGCTGTATTTTTCATTTGAGCCAATGTTACACCTAATATATACAAAATATACAAAAGTAATACCTAAATTGTAGCAGAAATCAAACTTCAAAATATATTACCAAAATAAACTGATAGTAACAGTAAAGGGATGCGGTAGGGTCCCATGATAAAGTTTTAACGAATCCAACTATTGAATTAAAAGATTTTTTGTTAACTTGGCTAAAACAGTTTAAAAGGATTTCTGCTATTATTCGCTCAAATACCAACTAAACTTATCGTTCCTATTATGAATTGGTGTCAGTCCTTTACTAGTATCTTATCTGTTGTTTCTAAAATGAGTGAGCAAAATCGGACTCAAATACTATAAATGTTTCCCTTATCCGGATTTTATGAGTTGTTTGCCAAAAGTTACTTATCAATTCCTTTCCTTATCAATTTGTTATTACACATCAAATCTCAGGTGGAAGTCCTATTTTCCCAAAATACTACATTAATCATAAGCTAAAAGCATACTAAGCGAAAACCTTGATGATTCCTGTTTTTCACTTCCGGCCGGAGTGCTGACTATTAAAAGTGACGCATAGTTTATACATGTCCAGAAAATACATCTGCTGTCATTCTTATTGCTATTTTCACTACGTCATTTTCAAAAAAACGAGTATAGTAAAAATCTTAAGCTCTTTACAAAGTATGATTATAACAAGCAAGTAGGAAGGGAATCCCTCTGTTTTAATTACCAGGTGTTACTTTGGTATATAAATTACTCGTATGTATCTTAAATAGGTCCACCAGTATTATAAAGGCATGAATTCAAAAACAAAAGTTAAAATTATTCCAGTATGCTTGTGTGTTATTTAAAATTTTTAAGTCGTCTCTTAGACTCAATCTTTACGGTAATACACGCGTCTGTTGTGTTACGCAAATATTATAAATTCTGGTTTCGTAGTGTTTATTTCTTGTTGACTTTTTTAATATACGAACTGATTCATCTCCGCCATCATTCAGAAATGTTTAAAATCCTTCGTATTACTACTTCCGTTCTAGTTTTTTCAATAACTTTTCTGAAAATATTTTCTAACTCTGCAGCAATTTTCTATTCTTCTTATAATAATTCTTGCAACTCAAGTTTACCCTGTGACCCTAACAGTCTTTTAACGTGTACTGGTGGAATCTGTCAGTGCGAAAGCCCTTCGAATCAAATTTATATATCATCGGAAAATATTTGTAAGAGCACAATTGGTGGACAATGTACTTTGAATCAATTAGAGAATGGAAATCCACATCAAGGCCGATTTCGTCAGTGTATTGAAAATGCAAGATGCGTTTCCGTTACGGATTCAACCCCAGGTCATCAAAACTATACAGAATGCAAATGTATAGAAAACTACATTGAAAACTCCTTCGGATTCTGTGTACCGGGTATTGGTCAACCGTGTAATTACGGTCCTAATGAATGTAATCCACTTGGAATGATTGTGTGTAAAGATAATCGATGTCAGTGCTTGGACAATCTTCAAGTTTTTGATTATGAATCCAAACGCTGTGTGAGTTTAGCCGGTACACACTGTAAGATTGATTCATTACAATTAGGATGTGTTAGAAATGCTGTGTGCTATCCATTCTACTATTGGATTCCACCAAGATGTCTTTGCAAGCCAGGATTTATTCAAAGTCCGGATCGTACGTGTGTTCCAGATCCTTCATTTCCTCATATGCAATCTTATTCAATGTAAAATATTTCTATAGTATTTAAGAATTTTTTATAAACTGACATAGAAAATGTATTATTTAATTTAAAATTGTAAAATTAGCAAGACGTTTTAAATAAAAATGACCCATTTTTATTACATTAACACACCGAAGGACATTCAAGGGTTATAATTTATTGTAAATATTTTAACTGCGATTTGTACAAATCTAGAAATATAAAATATAACGCATGCGTTCGAACTATATAAAGTTAATATTCGTCTTCCAGAGTTTCATCTAAAAGTTTAAGATTTCCGAGCTTCGGAGCATATGGAACAGCTTTTGAAAATGAGCCCACCCCACAGCAGTAAGTATAACCAAGTCTTTGATTTTTGGTATTCCAGCTAATCCATGACAACTCGTCGCAAACATCATTACAAATAATGTCATCTTCTGATATTTCTTTGTACGGATTATTAATTGTTATAATAGCAACTGCTTCCTTCTTTGCTTTGTCGTGTATAACTTTCCATATTAGGCTAATTAGAACAAATATAAACCAATGCATTACTTTTGCAATATGACTTACTGTGGTACTGGAAGTTTTTTAAGAGGTTCACCATTTCGATCTTTTCCAAGCCATATTTCCACTTCATTTTCATTTGCATCTTTTAATTTTGTAATACCAAATCCTCCAGTATATATTGTAAAATTACGTTGACGCTCTTGAGCAATCCTTCTCACAGTGTATTCTAATCTCTAAATTATTTTACTGAATTGAGATGTTACTGATAAAAATTTATCTATTTTTTTTTTATCTTACATTCCAATTGCCACTGTTTATAGTTTGCCATTGTCCTACTACGTTTACAAAATAAAATGTTGCACGTTTCTCGTAACCTTCAATTCCGTCAGCATTTGGTGTCAAATGACCTCTTGTAATATATTGTTTCCTGTCAATATACTCTTCAACAATGTCTTCGGATCCTAACAATTTTACAAGCGTTTGAACTTGTCCCAATTGGGTATAACAATCGTCAGTTGAAATAGTTGGATAGAATCCACCTTCTTTAAATCCTGGTCGTCTAATTATTTCACTGTCATCTAAATCTTGTCCGCGTATAATACTTTTTGCAAATAATGTATCACTAGTTTCTTCATTATGACAAACAGAAATCAATTTATACCTTAAGAAATATTCAATTCAATAACAGATATCCAAAAATAGTAAAATTTTCATACGAAGTTTCTCCATTGGTTAATTCAATATCAATATTTGTATAATTGTTATAACATCTTCCATTTCTGTAAGCTCTATCTTTAAATTCTAATTGCTTTGCTGTTCTGCAACCCAATGTGTCAATTTGTAACAATTCGTCAGATACCTTATATTAAAATATTAAATTTAAAACTGATTGAAGTTAAGTAAAATGGAAACGTACTTTAATATATTGCCCCTGGACACATTGTATTGTCACAGGATTTACAGTAGTTCGAATATTATCATTACAAACAACTGTAAATAATTTCCCAGTATCAATTTTAGCATAATATTTTTCAGTTGTTAAATTTTGGGAAATTGTAACAGACTTATTGTTCTCGCTCAAAATTTCCAATCCCGTTTCTTGTATTACTTCAAACTTGCATCCGTAATTGAATGTTACATCTAAGAAATATAAGATAACTAAGAAATTGCTAAGTTTAATTGTTGAAAAACAGTTTTACCTGATGCTACTACAACTATCCAGGAGCAAATTGTAAAAAGTATGAGAAACATTGTGTATGAACCTGTTGAGCCAGTTTATTGTAAATAAAATACCTTACGCTAAAATTAACAATGCACTCATTAACTAATTAGCTTTCTCTTGTTTCCAGAATATGAAATTAGCTAATTTATTGATGGATGATGGAATTGATAAGTTTTATTGTACGATTAATAAAATTATTTATTGATAAACGATATCAATCAAAAAGGTTACTATTGATTAGGTGTTTCATCTTATATGATCTGCGTTTCTAATTCTACTTAACCTCTAATCTAAAATTTTGATAACAGAATTAACGATAATGCTATAAAATATTTTGGATGTAATTTTGAGTTTTTGAGAAAAGTTTTTTCAATACACGCACCAAAATTTAATATTTTTAAGAATTTTTTGTGTTTTGGTTATGCTAAAAAGTAGCACACCTCATGCAAGAAAATCAAAATTTTGCAATTTAAAATTTCATGCAGTGTTGGTAAGGAATTATTGTTTTTATGCTACCTTAAATAAAGCGAAACTTAGTTGTTTTTTTTAGAAAATTAACAAAAAGAATTGAATTTTAAATTACACATTTTTTTTGGTTGGTGGTTTTTGTTTTAACGAAAAATAGCTTAAGTTAGTTAGAACTTTGATTGAAGTCATATAAAAGTTTTCACTTCAAATTATCAAATTACCAACAAAATGTTGAGTTTCGTGGCTAAGGGTAGCAATATGTCACCCTACTTAAAGAATACGACAACTGTAATCAATACATTAAAACCAGCTGCTTCAGGTTCAGAATGTGCAACATTAAAAAATCCCATCGTTGCACTCAAGACTCCTCCTCCAACTACTGCTTACACCATGAGACAGCGAGCACCAAAGTCAGGCGAAATTCGTGCAACCACTGGTATTATAACCACTGTTCCTGTCCGATATGCCCACACGGATATCCGTGTTCCTGATTTCTCAGACTACAGACGAAAATCAACTGTGGATTACAAATCAAGCAATCGGGAAAGTGCTCCGGATAGAAATGTATTCAGCTATTTGATTGTTGGATGTAAGTTAAAAAAATAAACTGATTGTTATTTGCTAATTTTATGAAATAAATTTTATTCCAGCTGGAATTGTGACTGGAGCATATTCAGGAAAAACGCTTGTCCATAAACTAGTTTCAAGCATGAGTGCTAGTGCTGACGTTCTGGCCCTTGCTCAAATTGAAGTCAAGTTGGGAGATATTCCAGAAGGGAAAAATGTTACTTTCAAGTGGAGAGGTAAACCTCTCTTCGTGCGACACAGGTACGACACCATCATCACCGTATATATTTCAATATTATAATTTATAACATTTAGACACGTCTGCGTGCCTATAAAACAATAATTATTAATTTTTCCAGAACTGCCGAAGAAATTGATATGGAGTCAAAGGTTGACGTTGCTTCGCTTCGTGATCCTCAAGCTGATACAGAACGTTGCAAAAAGCCAGAGTGGTTAATCGTGCTTGGTGTTTGTACTCACTTGGGCTGCGTACCAATCGCAAATAGTGGTAAGTAATTCCTAACTTTACATTCCTTTCAATATTACTTTACATAAATGTAAGGATTTATTTAACTGTTCGATTCACTCTTTTAGGTGATTACGGTGGATACTACTGTCCCTGCCATGGATCGCATTACGATGCGTCTGGAAGAATTAGAAAAGGGCCGGCACCTTTAAATCTAGAAGTCCCTGACTACTCCTTCCCAGATGACAACACTGTAGTTGTAGGGTAATAAATCCTAGTAGTAAATTGATGCTCACTACGATCAAAATCTAATTCATCGAAACGCATCCACAAAGCATCAATAGTTACAACAGATTAATTCAATTTATCATCTTAAAATAAATTATGTAACTACAAACAAATACCGTAAAGTAGAGTCAAACAATAAAATCAAACAGGTAACGAAAAAATTCAATTAAAAGGGGTTACAAAGTTGGATTTGGATGGTATGTCACGTCATAGACAGAAACATTGCTGACCTTCAGGCTTCGGTTGACTGACCAGACTGGACTTAAAGCCTGTCCCAGCGGTTACATAAATACATACTATATTAGAGGAATGCTGGTGTCGGTCATCACGTAAAATTGGATCTCTTTCTCTGCAAATGCACTGCACACTTCTGAAATAAATTATTATAATTAGAATTATGTTAATTTTCTTTAATGTGTTGACGTCCTTTCTTACCGTTTCAGCAGTAGCCCCCAATGGGGACTCCCCATAAGTCATTTTTGCTCTGACCACTCAAGTATCTTTTCGATTCTCACCTCTGACTTGTGCAGGTCAATAAATGTTTGGCACATACCTAATACTGTCTTGATTAGCAGAACTGTGGTAGAAGTCGTGGCGAGGATACATCTTACGGACAATGTTAAAAATCGACTTCTTGTTAAAGAAAAATGTTAAAATGCTATTAAACACTTGAATTAAGTGTAGGAACAAATTAAATTCCCTTTTATTTATACAAATAATCACACGTTATTGTTATTTCTTTGTTTGTATATCTAGGTCATTGGAATAAATTTGGAAAACGAATGGCAAGGTCACTTTTTAAATGTGATTCATTTATTTTATCGATACAAGATGCAAGTTGTTACAGATTTGTTGGATGATGGATGACGATATAACACCTGCTAATCATAAACAAGGAAGATTCCAACGCTATACAGAGTCACAACAAATGAAGGTTGATGGAGTTCCTCTGACTCCGGATGTAACATTCCTATGAACTAGACCTTTGGATTTATGATGATTCAATTTCCTGCCTCCTGGTACTACAAATGACCTTTAAATGATTTAAGTATAAATATAAATGCGTATAATGTTATTATTTTCTAGATCCATCAGCCATATTCGGAGTGCCAAGATGACAATCATCTTCTACTTTGCCCTGTTTCTAATTTCAGTACACACAAGTACTGGACTAACAAATTGTGAGAAAACGTATAAAATTTTCAGATTATCATTCTAAGAATTTATTTTTGCAGTTGCAGATACTACTTGTGGAAAACGTTCTGTAAATGTACATCTGAAAGTTTCAAGAGAATCAAGAGTTGCAGGTGGAGGTGAAGCTGTACGTGGTGAGATTCGGTGCTAGGCGCATGTCAATATTGTGATGCTTAGGTAATTTAATTAAGAACAACTTTTGTATTGTTTCAGGAGAATTCCCCTGGATTGTATCACTTCAATATACTACTGGACCTCAATCACATTTCTGTGGTGGATTCTTAATAAATAACCGATACGTTATTACAGCAGCACATTGTCTCCAGTTTGTTCAAAAATATTTAAATAATTACTAAAAACTATTCTACTGAAATATTTTCAGATCCATTTCAAAAGATAGAATCCAAGTCATCATTGGAGAACATATAATAGGAGTGGAAGAAATTCCATTTAATGCTTTCGGTGTTGGAGTAGAACAAATAATACCCCATCCTGATTTTAATTCCAAACATAAAACACGAAACGACATTGCTATAATACGACTTCGAGATACTGTAAAATGGAATTCTTTTGTCCAGCCAGCATGTCTACCAAATCCTGGAGATAAAGTACGACTTGGAGAAAAAACGGAAGTAGCTGGTTGGGGTTATACAAGGGAAGGTATTACTTCATTAGAATCTTCAAGTTGTGAATTTCAATTAAATGCTCTCTGTATTTTTAGAAAATCCTGCAATTTCAAAAACGCTAATGACTGTAGATATTCCTGTGATTAGTACGAGTAGATGCGAAGAAGATTATGAATGGGTTGGAACGGATTCACAATTGTGCGCAGGATCACCTTATGACAACCGTGGAGCTTGCATGGTATTTTTTAAGAATCTTAAGATTATAAAACTTTTAGATAAAATATGTTTCTTTTAGGGTGATAGTGGATCTCCTTTAATGTTTTGGGAAAAATCAAATGCATCTATTAGCGTCATTGGTTTACATGCTGGTGGTTATGGATGTGGAAAAGGAATGCTGTCAGGTATTTATACAAGTCTGTCATCCTATGTCAACTGGATCAAGTATAATCTCAAGTTTTGAAACTAAGACTGATCATCACTCTAAAATTTAGGGGAGCAAAAGATATTTTCTAAGAAAACCACCCCCATTGTAAAAATACCCCCCAGTTTTAGTATAATTTATTTTTATTTACTTAACTTAATCCAAGTGATTCGTTAAATTTAATATGCTTTAAGTGATAGATGGTTTTAAGGATTTTTTAATGCAACTCCAACTAACAGCAATACTACTTAACTACTTACTATAATTATTTGACAAGTTGCACTTTGTCAGAATCCACCGTCTTTCTCAAAAGTCCCATCATCAAACCAGCAATAAGTATTATAAGCCCTCCTCCAACAAATCCATATTTCAGCATATTCCATCCATTTTGAATTCCAGCAATGATTTTAAAAACAAGAAAGTGAATAGACCCAGCCTCCACAGACTATTCATTTTTTAAAAAAATTACTCATATCCTTTCTTTTGATTATGTGTGTAAGTTTAGTTTTTTTACCTCTTGATACCAATAAATAGGTACAATCGTTCGAGTTATTTCTCCAAGCGATGTAAGTCCAGGATATTTCATCATTTCAATATTGAATTGAAATCGTTTTGCATTTTTAAGTGGAATTCCTGACATCTGAAATTACAATTAACAAATTAGGAATTTATAGTTTTGCATTTAACAGGAAGACTTACAGCATGCATGTTCATGAAACTTTCATGCATTTCCGGATTTGGGTTCAAGCCTTCAACTCCTTGAATTATTTCTGGATCAGCATCCAAAAAATGTGGCTTTGAAAGAAGGAGTGGCAGTCCATCATAACATGGTTCCAAGTCATAGACGCCGTTTCTGTTGCAATTTGTTGAATTTTCAACAGGGCAGTAACATGCGTTTTGAGGATATTTATGAGGCCCTTGAAAAGTTTCAGGAGCAATGACGAAGCGGAGACTGTCTACTCCTTGGACGTTTTCAGTTGTTGCAAATTTGTAGGTATGCATTCGACAGTAGACTGGTTCAAAAGTATAGAGAGGTGTTGTAGTGTTTATAAATGGATGAAAAGAGAGTCCATCTGAACCATAGACATGGCCGCATGGTCCATTCCACCAAGGTACCTCAGTTTCTTCATTGAACGTAACTATTTGTCCAAATTCCCAGGTATAGTTCCTTCCGTTGTGTATTTCAAACATTCCATCCCATCCAGTTCCATTTCTCTACACAAAAAAAATATTTGTAAAAATATATTTGTTTTGAGTTATACAAGTTTATTTCCAACTTACATTCTTGAAGAATCCAAACTTTTCCTCATTGAAGCACACAGGAAGTTTGAATGGGTCATCTTGTTCTAATTCAGGATCACCGTTCGTATCTTTCACAAGTGATGCATAGTTATTCACTGGAAATCCTTCAAAAAGAAATTCCTTAACAGTCTGAGTCTTTGTCAGAGTTTCTACTTTTTTTGATATTAGATCACTAAGTGTTGCTAGCATATCATCACGTTCCTTTAGATTTTGAGCAAGTTTTGCTAAACCCTAAAAATAAATGGTTTGAAATTTTTTTTTTGCAAAAGACATTATTGTAATTTAATACTTACAAGAAGAGGAACATTCGGGATTGTCACCAAATCTTCCTCAGTACCACTTGACATGTCTGGTTGAAAGTAATAGTATCGCAGCTGGCGAAAGGATATTATTTCAGTAGTTGCATTCGACGATAAATCAGTTTTACGAAGCCTTTCCCTGAAATAAACAAATTGAGTTAAAGGAACTTTTCATAAAATTAAATTATAATCACTTACATGTAAACGTAAGGTCCAACTTCTTGAAGTTTTGGTTTTGCACCAGTTTCTATTTCAGCAGCATTCGTGATGTTGAAAAAGAATACAGATAAATATAAAGGTATTGGAAAATCCTTCCATGCTCTGTAAGTATCCGTATTGTTGATTATACGGATTTCCTGAAAAAAGTAAAAATAATAAAAGTTATACGCTAACGCTGTTGTCATTAAAGTATTTAATATTTTTAACCTTTTTCATTTGGCCCTTAATCACCATATTGACACCTCCCCAGCCGAGGGCAAGAGTCAACCCAAGCATACAAGCCCCAGCAATGACGACTTTCTTTGGAAATCTGTCCATTGTTGAATTTTTACAAATATAAGTATTGAAAATAATGCTGTTACAATAGAAATTTTTCCTGAGCGTTTACAATATCGACCTTAGTTTTTGGGAAGTTATTTTTTGTGATATTAGGAATATCTATTTACATGGAAAGTAAAACCTATAAAATGAGTAGTTGATACATAACGAAATAGATTACCCTTAAATACTTTATAAGTTTGGCATATCTACCTATGGTATGACTTTAAGAAATTACATGGACTCTGACGAAAGAATAATGAATATTTTAAGAGATATGAATTTGCGAGCCTTGTTTTTTCTAAAAAACTTCGTCCAATTTCAATCGTATTAGAGATTTATGGAATATTGATCCCTATTATCATCACAATCCAAAGAATCCATTACCATATTACTGTTAAGAAAAAGAAAAAGTTTCGACGACCTATGGCGTTTCAGCACGTCAACTAACAGGGCAGGGGCATGTGCAAAAATTCCTAAAGAAAAGAAAGCTTTATGTTTCAGTTGTTTTTAAAACCTATTGGACTTTAAGTCAAGGACAAGTTTGACTTTCTCCCCTTCTAAATACGTAAATAAGATGAAATGTTTAAACTTTAAAACTGAAATTGAAGGTATAGCCTTTTTGCCTTGAAATAGAATCATCGTAAGATAATTTTTATATAAGCTCTTTGGTTTGTTTGTATAAGATGATTTCTAACGAAATTCTTATGAGTAATGCATTAGGGAAGAGTTGGTGGCTTCTTAGGTGGTGGCACCTTAGGAAGGTTGAATGTAACCTTGACAGCATCGTAAATAAACCATTGAAGGGCAGTGAGGGTTCCAATCATGAGAATACGTGGCCCTAATCCTTTCCAGAGTCCACCAAATCCAATCTTTTTGTAGACAGAGCCCAGTGTTGAACCTTTTTCTTGTAATTTAGATACCATCGTGTCCGCAGGATGAGAAACCACTCCACAAAAAATACCAGCGATATAACTAAAAAATATTAATCGTGAAATTATTTAACGTCTTCACTGCTACAAATTGGACTTACCCTGCACTAAATGTCACCAGAAGTTGCTCTGCTTTAGTCACTTGGTCACGGGGTTTAGTGACTACATACCTTTATCAAATTAAAATGCAATTTTACAATCTCTACGGTTTGTATTCAAATAACAAAAGAAAAATACTTGTAGATCAATTCAACGAATTTTTCAAAACTTGAAAACTTGGCCATTGTGTAAGGAATCTGCCTTCCCCAAAGAGGTATCAAAGATCTATAAAGAAACTGAATTAAAAACAAAGTTATAGAAAAATCAATAATCCAACAAACTTGTAGAATCCACCAATTCCTTCTTTATTCATGATTGCAGGAATAGCTCCACGCATATTTGAAGGAAAACCAGGTACAGTTTGAATTCGAACCTTAAAATAAAATAAATAAGGTTTGACATTTTTACAAATTAAAAAGATACTGAATGAATATTTTACCTTCATACTCTCAAATGGACTTAACGGAATGTCAGCAATAAATTCAGCTGAAGCTGAAGCAGCCAAATAAACAAAGCTGGTATACAAGTAAAAGTTCTCAGGACCAACAGCATCTCCATAAGTTTTTTTGAAAATTTCATAGAATCCAAATTTACACATTCCCTATTATTAAAAAGAGTCAAAACCAGCATTACATAATTAATCATTCATAATCATAACGATAACCGTTAACCAAAAATCACCTGCGCACCGTATCCCAAGCTGAAAGTTACAAAATTCAAAAGTACAATGGAAATGTAATAAGATTTTTAAACTAATAAAATATATTTTTACAGAGTTGGCATCCATCCCTTCATCAAACCAAGAACTCCGTCTTCTTTGATCGATGTCTAGATTAAACCAAGGAATAAAACATGAAATAAATGTTAACTACTACACACACTAAAACAAAAACATTACTGCTAGTCCTTTCAAAAGGCTAGGATATTTGAGTGGATCAACTTGCATCCGGCATTTGACCAAGTCAAGAGGCAAGATGGCTACATGAGTGGTTCCACAGGAAATGATCCCTCCAAGCCCACAAAGTGCGTAATATGTTGGAGAAGCATACGGAACTTCTACACCTGTTAAAAGAGTCGTTCTTTATATAAAATCTTACATACAATGGATTATGAATTATCAACTTACGATTAGCTGAAGGCAGCCGCGGATCTTTGACATCACAATGGACAACTTGAATTGGACTAGAAAATGGGTTTCTTTTCCATAATGCTGTTACCGAATCCATTATTATAAATTTTTTGCCAAATAAAAACAATTGAATTGAAAAGATGAGTAACAAAATATTTTTAAGTTTTCGTTTCCGCGGCACAAATCCAAAATCTCAACAATTTAATTTAATGGAATTTTTTTAATAATACAAACATTAAACCCAGATTTGCTAATTGATAAAAATCCCATGTATCCTATACTATAACTTTTTCATTTGCCCCATTAAATCATCAAGTGTCACAGAATCATCCAAATCAATTTGACTGTCATCTTCTTGTGACTTCAGAGGTTTTTCGGGAATTGTATAAGCAACTTTGATTCCTTTAGCCACAGACAGGTCATCTTTGTCGAGTATTGTAGGATCGGTTTCATCGACAAGTGATATACCCCATTCATTTTCTTCATGCAATACAGGTTCTTCTTCCTTAATAACCTCGGTTTCCTTGACTGGATTTGCGATTAAATACTCTTGATATTGCTTCTGTCTTTTTAAACAACGGAAATCATCACAATTGGGATTTGGTTTGAGGTTCATTGTAGGAAAAAAATCGTCTAAAGCGTTGTAGCCTAAATAATGTGTTGTTGTACCAAATCCAAGAAGAAATCTGCGTAAAAGAAATTATATACTTAAAAACAAATAAAAAAATTTAATAATAAAATAAAGCATACTTTAGACAATTTTGAACAAGAAACCCAGCTACAATTCCCATTGTTGTTGGAAGGCTTGCGGCACAGACACCGTCTTTCTTTAAAGTCTTTTCGTCAACATTTGTTGCTACTACGAGTGGTGGAGCACACGCGAAACACGCAGTTTCTCCAGGTTTTATAAATTGAATATGTCCAGAGACGGCATTTTCAGCAACTCCACTTTCAAACCAGATGAATTCTTTATCATTACAAGCAGTGTTGATTGTCATCCTTGCTTCAAAATTGTCAACACATGATAGCACAATATCTACTCGATCACCAGTAAGAGAACCATGTTCCAGCCGGTCAACAAAATTATCATAATTGTCGACGGTAGTGATGTTGTAATTATGCGTTTCGAACGAAACATCCGGATTTATGAAAACGAGCGTAGCAGCCGCAGCATCAACTTTTGACATTCCTGCTTGATGAGGTTGAAAGAAGAGACGATTCATATTGGCAAGCTCTACTTTATCGTAATCGAACAGGATTAACTAATAATAAAACAAAAACAGTTTATAGTTTTTTATACAAATTATTTGTAAGGCGTACCTTTCCAATACCACAACGTGTTAGCATTTCAGCAGTCACAGAGCCGACTCCTCCTACTCCGACTATAGCCACAGTAAACTTACGAATATCTTCATAGTTGTTAACGATACCCATCCGTTTTAGTGCCATAAGCCGGCTATTTAAAGTAACGAGAATGAAATACAGAAAAAAGACACAAAATAACGCAATAATACATAAAATAACAGTATATTACCTGTATGGATTTGAATCGACGACTTCTGAAGACATCTGACCGATACGTTCCCTTGAGCTTAAACCGATACCTTTGTAAGTCACTAGTACCGATTCTAACTCAGCTACTCGCTTCTTTAACTCTTCAACTGAATTCATTATGATGATGATTACTCTTAAATAGTGGAAAGACTTTATAACTTTTTTAAGAAAAAAATAGAGGTATCAATTTATAATTAAAAAAATTTAATCGTCAAACTTTCACATTCATCAAACCATATGTTTATGTTGACGATGAATTTTGAAATGACAATATTACCGCCACTCTTGTGTCAAGACAAAGTAAAGTTAATAGGTGACGACTGACGAGTGGTAAGTTAGTTGACGAAGTAAAGGACTTTAAATCTTTATTTCTAAAAATAGAAAATTAAAGTATACTTATTTATCAGTAAGTCCAGGAATATTTGGCTCAACAAGTCGAAGTGACACTTTATCCCTATCTTCTTTAAGTGAAATTGCAATAGTAACTTTATCCAATGGTCGTAGTAGGATTTTTCCAAATTCAACAGTACCCTCTTTCTCATTTAATTGAAATTGAACACTCTTTGGAAAGAAAACAAAACCATCCATTCCATACTTCGGTACAAATATTTGCAAAGCATTTCTTCGTATACACATTATATATCCTTCTTCTTCCTCCTCCTTTTTCAAAAGTACTTGCTACAAAATATAAAAAATACCCAATGAAAAAAATTATTCAACATTAAAAAATATCCAAAATCTTACACTCTTATGCCAATTATTCGATGCACGTGATGCATACTGTGCCATTCTATGACGAGTGTTGATATTCTCACAGATGGAATCTATTTTCTTAGCAACAAGAATACGAGGATCTGGATCTGCTACTCCAAGTGCAATTGCAAGGAGTCGGTGAACCATTAGATCTGCATATCTACAAATATTAATAATATTAGTAAATACTTAACTGAGTTTATGTAAAAATATGTTATACCTTCTAATAGGAGACGTGAAATGCGTATAAAGATCTACAGCAAGTCCAAAATGACGATACTCGAGTGGATTTGATGTACCTGAACAACAATATAATGCCTGTGTCATACATCTTGTAGTCATCACACGAAGTATTCCTTTGATTTCATCCTTTTGATTTTCAATTGAATCATTGAGTGCTTTAGAGCCTTGATCTACAATTAACTTCATTCCGTGACCTTTTGCTGCAAGGAGAAGAGGCTCAAAATTTGAAGGTGGTGGGAGTGGATGACGTCGCAGGAGAGCATATTCCCGAAATGAGTTTAAAGTAAACTTAGCCACAGCACAATTTGCTAGCAGCATAAATTCTTCAACAAGGGAATGAGCTTCTTCGGAATTTATATCAGAATCTCCTTCATCACGTACTTCAGCCGAAGAAAGCATAAGAGCTCCACGTGCAAAGCGTTCCTTTTTTAGAACTTGAGCTAAAAGCGATAGACGACGAAGAGATTCCGTGATTGGATCACTTGCTGTTGAATTGAGTTGGGCTTGTGCTTCGTCATACGTAAGTGCAGCCTTGGAATTTATCACTCCTCTTACAAACTTTGTGTCTAGAAATTAAACCAAAATGCATTAGCAGGTGCAAAATTTGTTATTTGTTTAATAATAATTCAATTTACTAACCAATTATTTGTCCCGTTGGCTTCAATTTCCAAATAACAGAGAATACAAGTTTGTCAGTATTGGCATGAAGTGAACACAAGTTTGTACTCAGAAGTGGCGGTATCATATTAATCCTACGATCATGCAAGTAGACACTAGTCGATCTCTTAGCAGCTTCAACATCCAATGCTGTTTCAGGCTCAATGAAATAGCTAACATCAGCAATATGGACTCCAACTTCGTAATTTCCATCTGGGAGTAATTTAGAGTGAAGAGCATCGTCAATATCCGTACAACCAGGTGGATCGATTGATACGACCAACAATGATCTAAAGTCGATTCTCCTTTTGTATTCTTCAGGTGGAATTATAAAAGGCAAAGTAGGGAGACAAGCTTCGACTGCTTTAGTAAATGCTCCATGTGGAATTCCATGCTCGTAAAGTATTGCAGATGTCTCAGTCTCAACTGATCCAGCGAAACCGAGAACTTTCACAATGTGACCATATGGATATTTAGATGAGACTGGCCATGAGTCAATTTGGACAAGGAGTTTCTTTCCATCTAGTCGACTTGCATTTCGAGTTTCAAGTTTTATACGAGGAATTTTACGGTTGTCAGGAAATAAAAAGTGAAGAAGAGAATTTTCATTGTGAGATTTACGGAATCGACCTGAAAGAATAAATACATTGTATTTATTTGTTGTTGAATTTATTTGTATTAAATTACCTGTGCATGGTAGCCATTTTCTACGAATTATTCCAACTACCTTCCCCGTCACTTTTAACTCCACATCTGCACTTTTGCTTTTCTGATCGTTAACAATTTCAGCAACGATTGTTTGAATTTCTCCTTCTGTTTCATCCAATTCAACATCAACAACTGCATCCGATGTCAAAGGAAGTTCCTCTTCATCTTCATCCATAACAATCCCGCTTGGTACAGACCATAACTCCTTCTCCAGTATTTCAACAGCAACAATGTCACCATCACATGCACGATTTATGTTCTCAAGACCTTGAAGAAGGATTTCTCGACTCTCTCCATTTTCAACTTCGATTCGAACTGAACCTTCGTAAAAATTCCAACTACGATAAGGTCCCTGTAAAAACTTTCCAGTACGAATTCCATCTTGGACATCCTGTGAAGGTAAATGTGGAGCAAATGCAAAATCAATCGGAAACTTTTTAACAGCTAAAAATACAAACAGTATATTAAAACATGTCAAATTTGAAATAATCGGAAAAACTTACACTCATCTTCATTAAACGGAATCTTGCAGAGTTTGTCTTCCAAATCTTGAAATTGTGGAACCAGATTCTTTACGTAAGATTCAGCAGTAGCCACAACCGGTTCCTTCCCTTTCGATTTTAAGTACTTGAAATATTTTGAATTAAAATCTGGATTATCACTTAAAATCACAACTGTTATTCCCAATGGTTGAAAATGTTGGATGAAATACTCATAAGCTACTATAAAAGCATGACTTTCGCGATCTTCTTCGCTTTCACCCGGTTCTCTTTCAACGTAAGTGTCTCTAGAAGAAATAATAAACAATCATCCATTTTAAATATAAAATTAAGAATAATAAATATTACATGTGATGTTCATTGAGGAAATAATTCCAATTTTTGTTCTTGAATGATTCACGGATTCGTTTATATTTTGTTGTATTTGTACGACAGATATCTTCCATAACTATTTGGAGTAGAATCACATTACTTAATTCTTCAACAACATCCAATTGTCTAATGAGGAAAGAAGAATCTGGAAGCAGGTAGTGTTTATGTTTGTATTTTGTTGAATAAAGTGGTGGATCTGAATCTAAATTAATTCCTGATCTCATATTAAGAGGACATTCTTTACATCCGTAAGAACCACAGTGTAAATCTGTACGTAGATACTTATCACGTGTAACCTTAAACCAAACATAATGAAAATAAATATTAATTATAAAAATATGAGTTGCTTACCGATCGTACTTTTCCTGTACGATTTCTCTTATAAAATTTTATTCTTTTAATTTGATTTTCATTCCATTCTTCTGGATCTTCATCTTCGTAGTATTCAACTTCTACAGGTATCACTTCTACCATCTTGTAAAAACTCAAACAATTAAATTGATGTTTTATGTATGAAGAAATTATTTAAACCGTGTGTTGTTGATGTTTGTTGAATGAAAGTGAAACTGAATTATCTCACGTGTAATTTGAATTTCGACGCAACTTTTTTTGTTTTGAAACATAACAGGGGACAGGGAATGAAATAAAGAAAGTGTGAATTTGGCAGGAAGTTGCTGAGGTTAGAAAAAAATTTCTCGGAAGTTTGATTCTTCCTAAGAAATCTGTTAAAAATATTGTAAATACAAAAATTAATTAATATAAAAACTCGAAATATTTAAAAATTAAAATTAAAAAGTTAAACTTGTCAAACTTAATTTCGAATCCTGTGATTCAATCTAGCGGTCCGGACACTACTATCAGTTACAAATTTTATTAATCATATTCATTTTAATAGTTTAAGGTTAAAAATCAAATGTATTCATCAAAGTGAACATAAAACTCATCGTACATTTTTTTGAACAATCCAATACATTTTAAATAATTTCAATTTATTAAATAGGATTCACAATTTTCTTATAAATTAATTTTTTGTCAGTTATGAGAGTAAAGTTAGTAAACTGTTGACTAAATTTTACAAATGAAAGTGAGCAAATCTCAACAATCAATCTATTTTAATAGTTTGAAGCATAAAATCAAATGTATTCATCAAATTCAACATAAAACTTATCGTACATTTTTATATTCAATACAATACATTTTAAATAGGGTGGAGTTCCGAATCCAATATTGTCACCTCCATTTGTCCCCTCCATTTGTTCGCTCCAATTGTTCGCTCATTGTTCGCTCATTTTGTTCGCTCTATTTGTTACCTCAATTTGTTCGCTCATTTTTATTTTTAAATAAATATATGCACTTACTAAATAAGTGTATTAGTAAGTGCTTGCAAGAAAGAGAGGTGGGATTCTTTCAATAGAAATTGTTAGGTGAATCACGCAACAATCTCGAGTTCGTAGAGACC
>JAQGCN010000087.1:0-48337 GCA_034699725.1 Friesea truncata | reverse complement strand
CAGTACAAGCGCATGCGTAATATGCGCTATAGAAATGCTAATGCTATTTTAGAGCAGAATGAGCCAGTGGGCCAAAAATAATGAAATCTCTGATGAGATAGAGCCATTATGTAATTAATCATCTTATGGCAACATGTAGATTTTGATTGAATTGAGAGGACATCGCACACAGTGGATACTCTAATAATTAATATTGTTTATTCTTGTGGGATAATAAGTGAACGAATGGGATTTCTTTAAACATGAGTATCCACAATAATATTAATTATCTTTTATCTCATAGCTTTAAGAAAATGTCAATTCGATTGCAATCTCGTAAAAATTCTCATTGTTTTATGAAAAAAGTGAATTCAAACGAAAAGTTGGTTATGGCTCTGTTTTTTTCCGTATCCCTTCCCTATTAATTTTATTCAAAAACCGTAGATGAGAGTTAAAAATCACCACCACTACTCTCACTACGCTTCTTTGTGCCGCGTCGCTGCCAGATGTTATTTATCCCCTTAATTTGATAGATCTTTGGCCAAATGTATTGTTTGAAGGGTCAACTTCAATCAACTCTGGATTTGAAAGCATTTCTAGCAAAGAAGATACAGCTTTACTGCATGGCGCAATCGCAGCATCACATTTGATGCAGAGGATCCAGAAAGATGTCAAGATTTGTACTTCTGTAGGAGTAGGCCACAACAAGATGGTTGCAAAATTAGTTTGTGGTTTGAATAAACCTGCTGGCCTTACAATTATTTCTAAAAATGGAGGACTTCAAACTGTCTCCAAAAAACTTCCAATAACTTCCATCCCTGGGCTTGGTGGGAAGAAAGGAGAGCTCCTTAGTGACAAATTTCCTAACATGTTTGAACTAAGCCAAGCCTCAGTTGACGACATTGTCGATGCTTCAGGAAACAAGATTTCAAGAACAGAAGCTGAGAAAATCCTTAAAACTTGCCAAGGAAACTGCCTTTCCCCAGTCGTTAACAGGACTTACTTTGCTCTTCTGACAGTCTCCAAACAATTTCCAGGTGAGTAAATTGTGTTGAATTGGAATCTTCTGTTTTTTAACAATATTGTTTTGAATCGATAGAAAATTCAGTGACTTCAAGGACTGAGTTGGCACGTCAACTTCGTGGGCTTATTGAAGAATTAGTGACGAGAATTTGTGAGGAAAAACAGTGGAATCGAAGAATTGCTAGGAATTTGACAGCTTCAATAAAACTAGAAGACTTGCCGACAGTTGGGATTAACATTCCAGAAGTAGCTTGTATGAGCTCAAACGTCATTTTTACACAAGTTTGGGACAGTTTTCAACATTCAGCTGAAATTAGTTTCAAACCACTTAAAATTCAACTTCTTGTTAAAAAGTTTGATTCATTTTGATAAATATGATACACTAAATTAAGAACTTAATATGATGCAAATGCAGGCAAACAAGGAAAGGACTGATTGGATAATTAAGGTTACCTAAAAGTTGTCAGCACGTCCCAAATCCAGAGACGACCCAACAAATCAACTCTTTTTCTGTCTTCTTTCCAACTACACTCCTCGATCGTTGTTAATTAATTTCAGCTATTCTAATTCAAAAAACAAGTATAAGAAATAACTTCAACAAGCCAGCAGCGGTGACAGATGGTCTGGCACGTGGTGGTGGTTGGTTTGGTGTCTCTGCATGTAAGAGATGAACCCTTCATCTGGTGTCTCTGGTGTCTGGTCTGTTTGTTTAATTTAATTAATAATTAAAATTAACATCTGTCAGTTTAAAACTGACGCGTAAATGTGTTAGACAAATCACAACTCTTCATTAGTGTTGGTCAACTTTCAAATATAATTAAGGATTATACAACCAAATTTGTAATAATTTTAATAAAATTAAAACTATTTATAATATATTACATTAATTTATTAAAATAAAAACATAAGAGGCATTTTCTGACTGTAAAAAACGATTTTTAAAAACAATTTGCCCAAAAATGATAAGGATTTTGTATAGTGTGAGTCCCCTCCAGCTCAACAGGCAAAAGTAAAACTTCAATGTGACAAACGGACTTTTAACAATTACTGGGCATTTTAATTAAAATTTAGCCAAAATAAAATATATTAATTGATTTCATGCATAGTTTTATAAAGCATTTAAGTTAGACAAAACAAAAAGTAGCATAATGTTTTATTCTTAAGGTTATTTAAACTAATTAATTAATTAAAAATAAATCAATCTGCCCAGAGCGATTTCGAGTGAAAAATGTAAAATCCACACGGGCACTAGGGTTTAAAAAGTAAAAACTCCCGCTTCTATCCTATTGTTTCAGAAATCGGAAGTTGTCGTCAAACTTTTTTGGTTCATTTCTTAAATTAAATTTTAATAAATTGGCTAATTCCATGAAATTAATGGCCATTCGTCTAGAATCCAAATTATATCTTTCATAATAAATTCATTTTCACTTTTGAGTGAGTTTTTTTTTCTCATTGGAGCCGTCATGTCTAATCTTTGTAATTTATAAATGTCGTCGAATTGGATTTTCACTTTAAATTTTTTTGAGTATATTTCGTAAGGATAAGTTAAAGGTATTTTGGTTGTTTGTGTATGAGTTAACTGGCTGATGTAAAGTTTAATTTTGTTCATTAAATAAAAAAGTTTCACCTTATCAAAATAATTGCTAAAAAAAATCCTTGGTTGTTGGTATATTAAAACGAAAATTGAAGTTTAATTTGTTCAATGTTTTAATGACAAACTTTAACAAAATGTTTTAGAAAACTTTTCTTTGAACTTCTCCGTCCGCGACCAACAGAGACCAAACTTCTTGTTAGCTTCTTGGATGAGTTCATTCAAAAACTATAAAATACATAATTAATTACATCGTGTAATTTAATTTTATAACCCTATTCTTTTACACCTCCTCCTGATGGTCAGAATCTGATTTTTTCAGAGGAACTTCCATCCCTATCGCACTCCGAACCGCTACTGTAATTTTATTATCTTTCCCAACGACCATTCCTGAATTTTTAAAGCCAGATTCTGTTGCAACGTGGATCTGCACAATTCAAAGAAAAAGCGTTAAGATTTATAAATTATTCCCTTAAATGGTATATCACCAGTTTTTTAGCACTGGTTAAGTCTCGACACTGAACGTGAAGGATACTTGGTTCAAACTTCAAGACTGTGTTGATACCAGTCGCAACGGTTCTCCATATTTCTCTGAATTCTGGGAAATTGACTTCATCATGTCCTACGTATACCCAATGACAGTTTCTCTTCGTTGGATTACGCTGCGTCTGCATCCCATCATACTTAACAATAGGTATACAGCAAATATTATTCAAACTCGTGCTCGGTTGGTTGGAATCTTCATCATCATGAGTGGACACATTGACGAGATTGACATATTCCTGTAAAATTAAAATGAGGCATTTTGAGAATGAGAATTAAAGAGCGCAATTATTGTATTTCAACAACAAAATCATGTGTCAAACTTTTTTGTTCATCCTGATTCTCTCACATGTCTGGACATAAATAATAGACTTAATCCCGAGAAAGAGCTTTTTGGTTAATTTCTACCTTCGTTAATTAAAATACAATCAATCCAATTCTAATTTTGACTTTTCAAAAAACAATTCAAAAGAAACAAAAAATGCATTTTAGTAACAGTTTTAATTAAAAAATGTCCATAACTGAGTTGCTTCATTGGTCAAGTTGTAGAGTGTGAGTACGTCAAAAGCTGTGTGTTATTTATAAAGTCAAAGTTGCATGCAATGAAGAATGAATGAAATGGTCAAATGAAATCATAGTTTAAGTTTAGTTGCTTGGTGCTGATTTGCCTTATTTGAGTGATTTAATTAATTAATTTTATTAATAGATTAATTAAAGTTTTTCTTACATGAGTAAAAAGTATAATCCGTCCAGAACACGAACTCGTTGTAAAAAAATCAGTTGTAGTGTTAATCTTATTGACGAGATCCTGAATTTTCTCATCAACTGAGCCTTTCTTACTTTTATCTTCTAATCCATCCTCAGAGGTAAGGCTATTACGACTACGATTATCATCAAAATGAATGTTAATTACGTTATCACCCATATTGTTTTGTTTAACTTAAAACTTTAAATTAATTAAGATTTTTAAAAACTTAAAAGCGAGTCAAGTTTGTGTTCACAAAACTTCACTTCACACTCACTCACTCGCCGCACCACCGCCGCACTTTACTGTTGTTGTCCTTGTCTTTCTCATAGCACAGCACAGTGCTGTAGCATCGACGACGACATGCCGCATATAACACCATGTTAAGATGCGATGTAACTGAAAATTTCTATCAACGTCAATCTTTTTTAAATTAATTTTATTTCATTTTTAATGAAATATTAATTTTTTTCAATTATGAAGTTTATGTATAGACTTTTAAAAATGCTAACGGTAATATTTGAGATAAGACTTGCATCAAATTCCATTCCTTTTCCAAATTCAATTGATTCAACTAAACTCATTTCCGTGATACGATTATTATGCCAAGAGTAGAGTCAATGAGTCATTGAAATTCCTGAGGGTTCCATAAATTAGAATCATACCCATACCATACCATACAATACACCTAGCTCAGTTTTTTAATGTTTAACAACGTTACGTTACGTTAGTGTGCGTGTGTGATTAAAATAGATTTTTATTACGAGGGAATCGGAATTAAAAGATGGATGATGGGATGTGACGACGAGTATGACGATACTACGATATAATTTGGCTGTATTTAGCGCACAGATTAGAAAATCTTTCATACGCTTTAAGATGCATTTAACTCGTTTACCCTTGACGTAAAAGGTTTTTCATGATATTAACAGCAGCATTTTAGAAATCTTTCATATGGATTCAATCTATGCTTTATGAAAACTACTGCAAGTATCATTATCGTTTTGACGAGTCTACACGGCATCATCATCTTCCAGGATAAGGATTCCATTTTTGATGTTGAATAGGAGGGTTTATCCGTACCAAGAAGAGGCTTTGAAGAATGGGGTTTCTTCATAAACTAGCTTGCCTTGGAGCCAAAAGTAAGAAGTAAGAGGATGATGATGATGGGGTGAAAATGTTTCACTTAACATAAGAAGTGTATGCTTCATTGTAGTGAAGCAACCTCACTTGTCTCCTCTACCTTTAGTTGCATTTTGAAAGTCATTCAGTGAAGAATATGACGATAACCCATATAAATTCCCTCAATAATTTCTAGTGTTGACTCTTCTGTTCTTTCTTAAGTTTTCTTAAGTTTCACGGACGTTGACTTCATTGGATCATCCGGTCATCATCGTCAAGTTCCAGAATTTTTAATTAGTGCGAATTAATTATTAAATGAGAAATCTGTGAAATAGGACATTTGTGCTAAAGAAAGTGGAGCGTGCTAAGGTGGATAGCGTGGCTAATTGTTATCTTGTGCTGCAACCTAAATTTGGATTTTGAATAATATCCAAGGTTAAGTCCACAACAGTAAGACAAAGGAAGAAGTTTACTGAAACTGCTGCCTTCTTCGTCATCGTCATCTCATCATCTTTCGGTATATTACTCATAATTCACAGTACCGACCGGTGGTGGTGGTCAGTCAATTTCTGTTACATTCATCTGAAGAACTCCATTATTAATTTCATACAGTGGTTGTGAATTACAGTGCTACTGCAGTGACAGATTCAATTATAATGGACCTTCTTCATTCATAAAACACTACTACTCCAAGTTGTAAAAAATAACATGCTGTCTGTGACAATGGGAAGTTCAGGAGAAAATATTAGGTAGAGTATATGATTCATTTTTCATTCATAAAATTCGTATGTGTGGGTTTAACTACCAACAACCCATAACTTGTCAAACTCAATCAGTGAACCCAATTGTCAAAATTAAGCAGCTGTTCTTTATTTTTAACTAAGTTTAATAATCCTGATTGCATAACTAAAATGGTAAAATACGTGAGTGTATCTACGGTATCTATCCACTTCAATCTTTATAAGCCACACCTTTTTAATATCAAATCACATTACACATTGGCATTGGTACATAAGAAGTTGATTTTTTATGATGAAGCACGTATCGTGCAGATTATTGTAGACAGATGAAAGGATGATGTTATATACGTCTCTTTTGAATGAAATCATCAAATTCCCAAATCCCAATCTTACTTCTACAGTCTTGTGTCTGAGTAGTGACTTTGGTCTGCATGCAACAGGTGTATACTTGAATTGGACATAGAATTCCATTATTCACATACTTCTTTCTATGCTTTAGTCCCAAAATGGTCACTTTTTGGCAGAAATTTTTCCATCTTCCTTTTAAAGATTACAGGAAAGAAAAAAGAGATAGATAGCATAGCGTTTCTTGAATTTTAATGTGTTGAAGAATTTGATCCTTTGCTGGAGGATAGAATTTTGCTTGGGAATAAATCCTCAAACTCTTTCTCACCCTTTCCATTTATATTATTTGATTTGATAAAAAAAATTAAATCAAAAGTTGATTCAAGCATGAGGAGAGGAGGCTAGGCTAGGCTTAAGTTGAGGATTGTCATTTAATACTTTTTGGTCACGGTTTGGCAAAGATGAAATCTTTTTTTGGCAAATCCTTCCATTCTACCGATTTTAATATCATGTCTTGTAACTTAAGTATACTATTTTCAGTGTCAGTCATGTCATGGCCCATGTCAAGGAAGGGGTGGGTGGGTTTGTAGGTTAAATTTCTAATAGTTGTTGTTTGTCTGAGTAATGAGATGGATATGCTGGAAGTATTGTGCAATATTTATTATTATTATACTATTAACTTTATATTATTTCCCATTGTTAAATTACAGTACTTTTATTTATTCGTCGTAATTGATTCTCTTGTGAAATTTAAGAAGAACGTATTATTTCTTTTATTTAATGTTTTAATTTATTACTCCAGCCAATCAATATTAAAGTTTACACAGTTAGCAATGTCTTTTTTTGCTTTACTTTGCTTTTTTCCTCTTCTAAAGTTAAATATTTTGTAACCTAAACAAAATTAATGGGATTAAAATTTATAAGATTGATTTCAATTTTATTAAAAGTAATAATTTAATTTGACTCATTCGTCATATAAATTTATCTAACAATACAATGTTATACTTAATCAGTTTATACTAAATTGGGATATCATGTGTGATTGATGCAATGTTAAATGTTAATTTTAATCAAGAAGAATGATGATGAATTTTAACAAAATGTGGTTTTTGGGTTTGCTCTTTTTCATTGTTTGTGATTTTATTTGTATTTCCTTTATGGATGAATATTATTAGTAGAGTAGTAGTGTTAGTATATAGTAGTAGAAGCTGACACTTTTAGTTTTTACTGTTAAATTTTAATGTATAAAAATCAGAGTGAGCAAATAACAGGGCAGTAGTTAGTGAGTTGGGTTATGCTTCCTTGATTTCCCGTTTCCTTCCTCCTACTACTGGCTTTTTGCTTGCTTTATTTCTTTCCTTCGTCCAGTTCATAGTTTTTTTTTGTTCGTGTGAAGTGTCAGAAAGTAAGTGTTGTAAGTAAAGTTTGTTGAAGTGGTAGTTTTAGTAAGTTTACTTGCATTGAATTCATTTTAAGTGATGATGTTTATTGTGAACTGTTAATTCAACTTAATTTACACAGTACGCTGCACTTCTTCCTTCAACATTCCTTGGAGGATTCTTCTTTTTAAAAGTTATTTATTTCTTACACTACTTACTGTCTATCCTACCCTTCTTCTATTTGTTCAACTTCAACCAGCCAAAAAGTTTTCAGTAGTTATAGTTAAAGTTGACGTAAAATGTTATTTCCTGTAAATTGCTAAAGAGTGGTAGTGGTGTGGACGTACTTTGTAAATTTATGTTGCTACATTTAGATTTTTTTAAAGTTGCATTTTAATATTTATGGTGATACTACATTTTGATGTCTAAAGTCAAATCATTCCATTTGAGTATAAATCTATAGCTCTAGCATCTGGTTTTAGCCGAATAGTTCGTAAATTTTTGGAGTTTTGGTTTTTTTTCTTTTAATTTTAAAAAAGATTGGTTACAATTTTTTTTGCTAAACTTCATTAAGCATATTAGTAAAATTCATATCTTTTAATAAAAAAATTCACAAAAGTTACGGATTGGTGTATTGAAATTCTGTCATTAAAATACTTTTTTATACAATTTAAAATTTCATTTTTGGTATATATTTTTATCATTTTTTATTAGTAAGTTAACTTTATAAGGTGAAGTTAAAAAGTTACACTGCACGTGTTACTTTTTCTTTCAAAGAGCTATGGACAGTACTTTATAAGTTTTAAATGTCGTTTGAAAGGAATTTAAATGGAAGATGTTTTGTATGTAACTCATAAAAATGAATTGTAGAATATTTATTACTTACCACGCCTAAGATATAAGATAATGTTTCATAAATCTGAAACCACCTGGTTTGCATTGCCAATTCATCTTCTTAAATTTTCTTAAGATCAATTAATTGAAGTCGGCATTTTATATATAAAATACAACAAGCAAGTACTCATCTCCTCCTCTTCTTCTGGAATATATCAAAGATTATATCTTAAATTTCTAAAAATGGATGGTGTATTTCTACAACAACTAATAATAATAATAGAGGAGACAAAAGGAAATTTCTGACTGACGATTTGTCACTCCCCAATTCCCACCCTTTACCTCTTCACGAGTAGTAGTCGCTTCTCTCTCACATTTTCTTCCCATTGTCTCTTTCTTCTATTGTTGATGTAAGTTGTTTGTTGGGATTCTGAGATTAGGTTTTCTAACTCCTAACCCTTGAGGTATTACAATAATAGTAATAAGGTATTTGATTGATTAGAAAGAAGAAGAGAATCCGTCTCTCTCTCATGTTAGTAATAATAATAAACTATACTTCAAAGATCGTTTCGGTTAGTTTATTTACGTATACGGTACATAAGATACAAGTGTCCATTATTTAGGTTCCGTTGAGTAAGTTCTAAGAACGAGAAGAGATTAGGAAGAGGTTAACGAATTCTTACGTAGTTAAGTTAATGTTAAAGGGGCTATCACTCACATCATTACCGAAAAACTGATATTTTCAAATCATCTTCTTTCAAATGAGTCACGGCATTAGGTAATAATCTTTTATGAAAAACCGTAATTTGATAAAAGTACTGGAAATTATGAGCATTGTTTATTCCTTTCCTTTGTTTACGTTATCGGTTATCATTACAACATTTTTCTAAATAAGGGTCAAGTAATTTCCTTATAAGTGTAATGTTAAAGGTTTTTGCTTGTTTGCTTTTTGATATTTGCAATATAAATTCATTGCTACTACTTTAAATAAATGTTGTATTTTTGCACAAACACCGCCGTGTTTATAGATTTTTTTTTGCAATCATCGAATATTAGTTAGCAAGATGCTAACGAACGTCCACCACACACATCGCTTCCAGCAAGTTACAAATAAATTGACCTTTTGATATTTGCTTTGAGTGTATCTGTAATTTTGTAACCTCGTCTTTGAATTTTTGCCGAATTGCGTAATATGTTGTATTTTTATTTTGCAAAAATGTTTTTGACTTGAGGCATAATTTTGTCACATAAACCGTGGAGAATAACTTCCTTTCATTCTTTCTTTATGATGTGAAATTATGTCACTGGCAATGTTATTCCATGGATCATGATTTGGGGCATATATGTGTCAGTTTCAAATAATTTGATTGGTTTAGCCTTACTACTGTTACATTTTGTTATTATTTTCATACACCTGTTGCAGCGTAATAGTTACGCATTAATGTAATGGACGAACTTCTTTCTTAATTTAATAGTCGCGTAGGCACGTTCTATTTTGGTTCTGTCCTGTCTCCTGTGAGGTGATTAGAGTGTAAGATCCTATTTCATTTATTGTGTAATGTTGTAAAGTGTAAGGTGTAATTTTGAAAATAGGAAGAAGGTTTTGAATAGTATAAATTGGTGTTGTTTTTATTTGGCTGCTGGTTGACTGCGCCCTTGGTGGGCTGAATATTTGGCGAAGCTTACGGTGAATTCAAGTTTACTTTTCTAAACACGAAAGGATTCTATTTTTTATTTTATTTAAGTTTAAGGTTTTGGGCGGGTGTGAATGTGATATTTTTGCAAAGAGGAAGATCGAATCGACTAAGAGTTATTTTTTTTTTGAAGAAGAAAGAAGTCTTTGTTCCTTGTTAACATTTCAAGTATGGCTTTGAAGGGCTTTCTTTTTCTTTTTTTTTATTTGTGAAAAACTAGAGAGAGAAGACGTCATCTATCAAAATGTCAAAGTATTTTTGAAAAACATTTTTTTCCTGTTGTAAATGTGAAATATCACATGCATGCTAAAAAAGATGATGGTGATGGTGTTATTTTGTAAAAAAAAAGTGTAGATTTATGACAAACAAATTGATTTTTGCAAAATATATTTTCAGATTTCTCCGTTGAGATTTGGCCAAGGAATCCTTGAAAACGTCGTCGTAGAAGAAGAATAAAAAGTTTATAATAATTATTCAAAAAGTCTGAGCTTTAGCAATAATAATGGAGGAAAATGGTCGTCATATTGTTCGAGTCTACGTTGGAGCCTTATCACAGGAATATGAAGCTCTTTCAGTGGAAGCGAGTAAACATACGACAGCGGATGAAATTGTGTCGTGTAAGTTATAAATTTTTATAATGACATTTTATAAGATAAAATTGTGTTTTATGTCTTTTTTTAACAGGTATTGTTGATAAGTTAAAATTTGCGAATCCTAATGATTATGAGTTAGCTGAGGTAATTGGTAATTCTATAGGACAAGAATGTAAGGAGAGAAGACTGAGTCCTTTTGAATCTCCAGTAGCATTAAAACTACTATGGCCAAAATCTTCTGAATCCGCAGACGCTCTCCTTAGTTCTCCTAGTTATAACTCATCCAGAACTCGAACACCGTCTACTTCTTCAAGTTCTTCTTCAGTTAGCACTTCCCAAGTTCCAGACCAGTACCGCTTTTGTCTCCGAGAGAAACTAACGGATTCACTTTGGTCAGAGAGCTTTGCAATGGATCCACAAGTTATCAAAGATTATTTTTATAGGTTCCTTTATCAACCTGCTGACAAAGAATATCCAGACCTCTGTCAACTACCAGATCTAAATGAGGAAACCCTCTTAGAGAATTTAAAATCTCGTTTTGTTGGTGGACATATTTATACTTACGTTGGTTCTATTCTTATTGCTGTGAATCCTTTTAAATTCCATCCTATCTATAATCCTAAGTATGTTAAATTATATCAAAATAGAAGACGTGAAGAACTTCCTCCACATATTTTTGCTGTTGCTGATTCAGCTTATCATACTATGCTCAAAGAAAAACGGAATCAGTGTATTGTTATTAGTGGGGAAAGTGGAAGTGGAAAAACTGAAAGTACAAATTTTCTACTTCATCATCTAACTGCACTAAGTCAAAAAGGTACTCATGGTAGTGGAGTTGAACAAACAATACTCAGTGCTGGACCTGTTCTTGAGGTAATTATTTATTTTTTATTATCATTAAAATTAATATAATTTAAATTAAATAAGTTGATTCCTTGAAGGATTAATTAAAAATTAATCTCCTTTCATCATCATATTCTTTCTTTGAAGTTAGTGTAATATGCAAGAGGAAGGAAGTCAAGTTTGCATACTGGAATGAAATTAAAGAAGAAACTTTTTCTTATTTATTAAGAAAGTTTAAAATTCCTTTACTAAAGTCTATAGTAATTGTTGTACTTTTCCAAGAAAAGTTCATTTTATGAAGGATTATGTTTTCTTCAAAGTCTCAAAATGCAACACCATCAACTTTACATCACCCACTGGGTATATTTGATGAGAAGAAGATGAGTTAATCTTCTTCCAGGTGGAAACCTTCTTCCAGGTGGAATTCAAACATTTTAGTTTGAATGTTTAAATCCTTATCCACTCCAATGACTTATTACGTATTCAATTGTTGTGCATTTTAATTATTAATCTCACAGATGAGAGAGAAGCTGTCTCTTCTTTCTTATTTGCTCTCGTTAAGGAGGGTCGATTCATCATGAAAATCTGAAAAATTGCATATCCTTTTAAAACTTGTTTTAAATTCACATTATTTTTACAAGGTAATTCCATTTATTTTCTTAAAGGTTGATCGTCCTACTTTGTAAAAAAAATCTCTGTTTGTTTATGATAAATTTTTTTTTTCATTGATTTTTGCACAGATTAAAAACTTGAACTTTATTCATGATTAAAGCTTGAAATTGGATCCAAGTCCTCAAGGCTTTTGTTTGTTCTTTTAGTTTAGGAATTTATAACTAATTTAAAGCTTGCAAAATTATTTTGCAAAAGTAAATTTTTTCATTAGTACAAATCAATAGTCAGTAGTGGCACTCCTCCTCGTCTTAAACTGAATCTTTGAATTTTTGCTGCTGGGTGTGGCAATGTAGCTTCCGTACTGTGTCTCACGTAGAGTGGAAAAAATTAATGTTGTCAATACACCAATTAAAAGAATTGAGATTTCAAAAGTTGTTATTAATTCCAATTAGAGTAGAAGTTTGAAGAAAATCCTTTGATGTTCACTTTTTTTCTGAATAAGGATATGTTGTAATTCAATTTAGTAGAAAAAAAATTTAAATTAATCGTAATTTTATCAATGAGATCTACTTACACCACCACCTGTTTATTTCATTTTGATGAATATGAATTTTATATTTTAAATGACTATAATAGTGAATATCGTTAAAAAAGTTTTTTGGTTACTTTATAAGGAGAAGAGGTGAAGAAGATCAAGTCCATTAAAATGAAATTAGATTTTAATGTAACATTGTATTCATCAGTTCAAGGGAAGGCGTGACCAATGTTCTAATTCTTTAGAAAATGAGAATCCTATTATGATTTATACAAAGAAAAGAAGAAGATTTATTTATTATGAATGCCCTCATAAAAACAAAAGAAGACTCCCGGGTTTGCTTTTGCAAAAGTGTTTTTCTTTGAATGAAATAATGGTGGGTAGTGTTAGAACGTTAAGACACACAACAATAAAGAGGCCCCCGGTTACTAATTATTGTACTCATGTTAAATTGATGACAACGAACGACGATGTTGATGGCCATTTGCTATCGGCTGCTTTCAGTTTTTTATGAATAAAACTTTTTTTAATCTAATAAAATTTATTATGAATGGAAGAAGAAGAAGCTTCATCAATGACTCCTTAACTTGATTTTTTTTTTGTGAAATTGATGATGAACTAGTTATAGTTGGACGTTGCCTCTTGTTTCAAGTTAACCTGTCCTTTTTATAATTTTTTTGGCAATTAAATTGATCTATTGTAAAAGAATAAGAATATATTTTTTAATACATATGAAATGAATGATGTGCTGTGCAGTTTGATGCAATTCTAATTATTAAAGCTTAGAATTAAATTTGAGGTGAGGTTGACTTTTTGAATCAATGAAATAAAACCACGCCTCTTTTGTCATTGTTTTCCGGCAATTAAGGAGATTTTGCATTGTGTCTTCTTTTTATCATTGACCATATGGAGATGAGCAACGAGTTTTCATATCCCTTTTTGTTACTTAAGTCTAATTTATCCCTGTCTTTAAAAGAACTAAAGAATAATCGTTGATTTTCAAGTTAATGCTCCTTCGTGTGCCAAAAGTAATTGAAAGGTTTAAAAGGTGAGGTACTTGTAAGTTGAGTCATTTATTTATTTATTTTATTACAGAAGACAACAGATAAAGACTAACATCTTAAATTTTAATGTCAACGGTCAATTGTCTCCTTTTAATGATTGTAAGATGATAAAGTTGTTGGTGTTTTTCATTCTTAACAAAACTATTGTTTTGATTTAATTAAACTTCATTGTATAGTAACTTTCATCTTTTTATATCATTTTTCAATGAAATTTTTTTTTATGTTTATAATATGCGTGTAAATGCGAGTAACCTTGAGCTATCTTGTTAGTTTGGTTATTAAACTTTTTATATTCTTAAAGTAAAAAAATGAAAGTTAAAGTTAAAAGAAAGAAGAATATTTAAGAGATTTTGTTGCGTTTGTGCAAAAAAAAAAACTTGAAAGTTTGCAGTAATAAAGTATTCCCCCCCTCTGAGTTTCGTGAAAGCTGTGAATAATGGAATTAATTGTTTTCATCCTTCTAAATTTGTGATTTGTCCTTCTTTGTAACGCTTTTCTTTTATTTGCTAATAAGTTTATAAGGTATCTTTTCTTCTATTTTTATTCAAGTATTGAATTATTCCTCCTCAAGGTTTGAAAATATAAATGTTATATTGGCAGGATGCCTTTATACAAGTTATGGTAAATCAAGTTTATTCATGAACTTGAATTTTGCAAAGAACGACCGTTAAATGTAAAGATGACAATTTTTTTAATCTTCATTCTATGACGCATATTTATTCGAATGAGATCCCCCTCCTCTCCCTAGAGATCCTAAAATAATTACTAGGAAGTAATTGAAGTAGACAAAGAGGAGGAATGATTAGGTGATTTTACACCAGAAATTAATGACAAACTTTGTATACTCATGGCAGTTTTGCTCTCATTTTATTATCATTATTTTCCAATTTATTCTCTGTATAAAGTTTCTGTCGGTTCTTTTGTTTAATTTGATTTTTCTTAAACCTTGATGAAAAGATAGATGATAGAAAATCTCATTTTATATCCTTTTGGATTTTTGCATTAGCAGTTTGGTTTATTATTTTGCAAAAACAACCTACCTTGTGTCTTGTGTGTGTGTAAATTAACTTTTTACATGATCAAGGTTAACTAGCCAAAATTCCTTCTAACTTGTTTTTAAGAAACTTAATTTCTTTCCTTTGTCCAGGTAGTTTTTAATTTTGCAAATTAAAAAAAAGAATCTTGGATTTATTTCAAATGAATCATTGATTTTCTTTTGGATTTTTTAATTTTTGTTAAAATAATAATAATAAAGTTGCGTGATATTAAATTCATCACAATCAAGAAATCAATTTGATGAAATGAAATTAAAATATTTTAATTGTAAGTTATTATGTTGAATATTTATTCATTTACACTTAAAAAATAATTTAAAGAAAATTGTTTAAACTTTTCATGTCTTTTGAAAATCTGTTATGAATTTTAATTTTTACCCCATGGTGATGATTTTGATGGAGTGATGTTTTCTGCGCATTGTTTTCTTTCCCTTTGGCATAAGGTAAAAAAAGGACGCATAGGAATTGGAATTTTATTCTTGTTTTATTTTACAAGTGGTGTCTCATTCAGAATCTTGAGATCCTAGGTAGGTACGACGTAGAGATTTGCATTTTAGCCAAGGGCAAATGAAGAAGAAACTTTTTATTGTATGAAGATAGAATTTTGGATTGTTGCTAATTGTTGACGAAGTATCTCTCCCTTAGGAAAATTTTTAGATGGAAGAATTGATAAAAGAAACTATGATTGCGTAAAATAGAAAAAAAAATATGACAAGGGATCAGAGTTTTACAGGTTTGGATTTTGATTTCTGATAAATAGCGGAAGTTATATATTATTATTGCCTATCATTTACAACAATGACTTTGGGACAGCAATTTATCAATTGTAACCTCAATTAAAGATTTTGCATGTAGAAAAAATCAATAGAATTTACCAATAATTTTTAATGCAGAAAAAAACGTTTTCCGTAAAAAAGAATAAATTGAAAACGATTCACGATTTAAGTGTATCTTAATTTTATTTTATCACAGCAATTTCTCACTTTTTGTTATTACATTATAATCAATTGATTGAAATGAAATAAATTTTCTGTTGTAAATATAAAATGTAGTGTTTGCAATTTTAAATTGATGAATTCGCACGACACAACACCGGGTATTTTTATATTATTTCTCACCGTATATTACATTCGTGGAAATGAACTTAATTTGACCTTCAATTAAAATGTTGAAAGGCGTAATATCCAATTTATTAACAATTATTTATTGGCACACGAGGGAGGGAGGGTTTAATCTTAAATTTAGTAAATTCCTAATCGTCGTCCTTTGCAATTTTTTTGTTCTATGATCTTGATCAATTTTGAAATTATAAAAAAAATGGGAGGGGTGGAGGGATGAATAGAAGAAGAAGGAAGAGGATTAATTGCAATTCGCTAATTTAGCAATGATTATTTTGACATCATCTTCCTAACTCAATTCGACCTTGCTTTCTTTCATTGATGTATTTATTATTCTTGTATTGTATTATTAATATACAATACAATATTAATACTCAAATCTTATACTAAATACGATAATTCATAAAGTTAAATTTTAACTAAAAACTAAGCGATTTGTTAATTTTTCTACCAAATTCTGATTTACATATGAGTTTTTCTATAAATAAATTGAAATATTTTTAATGGTTTTTATAATTTATTTATATATTTTGTAAAGCGGATGGTTTTATTTTTATAACTTGGTGGTATGGTTCTTATTTAAAATTGGATGCTGAAAGTCAATATGAAAAGATTTATCGATTTATGTAAAAGAAAATTAGATTGAACTGTTGAAAGAGATTGAAGGTTAATTTAAATCAAGTCTTGTAAATCTAAAAAGTCTCTTCTGTCGTGGTGCTCGTGAGGATTCTTTCACAATATTTTTTAATTTAAGCTTAGGATTAAAGATGATTAAAGCAAAAAACAATGACGTCATGATTTCATTTACTAAATCTTCCTCGTCTTTCTTCGTTTATTCCCTTAATTTTACAACTTTGATCTTCAAGTAACTGACGTCACTCAAGTGAATGGATTAAGTTACTCAGGTGTGACGAAACTAAAAATTGAATTCTACTCAATCTTACTTGAATTTTATATTATATTATTTTGTTTTAATCCAAAACAACCCTCGACCTTTTAGAAGAGTGTGTATGATATTTACAACTTTAAAACTTTAACTTTCTTTTTAAAAGTTTATTTTTGGATTTTTCATTTTTATGATTAAATAGAAACTAGGCGTTATTTGTATGTTGACATTTATAATTTATAACTCACGATTTTACTATTATTCTTTGTCATTTTAGTATCATCTTTACTTTGCGTTTAAAACTTTTTTTCTTAACACTTGTATAAAGAGAATTTAATGAGATTTATAATATTTAGGAAATGAATTCGTGTTTAAAGGGATCCTACTTTTTCTGTTACTTTTTGCTTGAACGAATTTAGGAAAAGTGAAATCATGACTCATGACTTTATTATAGTTATTTTATACTCTTGAATCAAAAGTCATCATTTCCACTATTCGACTTGACATTGATATTTAAATTGGATTAAAGTAAGAAAACTTGAGAAAAAAAAAATGTAACAAAAATATTTTTAAATTCAAAACATTTTGACCTCGCACGCGATCATTCTTCTTCTTCTTCTTCGCTTTCTAATAAATTTTTGTTTGGAAGTTTAAAGATGGATCACATTCCTTTATTGTTATAACCATTGTTTACGGATCCCGTTAGGTTTAGGTTTTAAGGCTCCTTCGTCCTTGAGTATGACCCCTAATATCTTATTCTGATTATATATTCTTATGGCCTACTTTTATTATTTTCCAATACATTTTTCATTCTACTTAGATTAGAGATGGATTTTTGTTATTATATTTATTCTTTAAGTTTATTTTTGAAAATAAGATCCATTTATACTTTCCTTTTATTATGACTTTAAAAATCTTAACTTTAGCGAAGCATGAACCTGTTGCATTTTTGAAAGTAGTTCATATCCTTTTTGGATTTGGATCCCCTTCTGTCTCTCTGTCGTACCTCCAAGAATTTTCTTAATCTTCACTTTGTTTTGGTTGAATAATTTAGGTTTCGGGGTTTATGAATTTACTATTACTCGGCTACTGGGTTTCCTTTTTCCATTCTCTTCGGGGTTTACTTTTGTAAATTTATTATTGGTTGCATACATCTTTACTAGTTTTTGATTATGCACTTCATATTGTTATGACCCTTCTTCTTCTTTTAACACGTCTTAGTTCTTACTACCGCCTACTTCCTATTTTCTATTTTTATAACTTTTATTTTTAGGAGTGAAGGACTTCCCTTCGTTGAAGAAAGGATATTAACTTTTTTAATTTGACAGAAGTTAAAAATTATTTTATATTTCCTTAACTTCTGCAGCAATAGCAGGAGTGAGCAGATGAAATTTTTTTATAGAAATCAATAAAATCAAAAAAGTGTTAGTTATAAATCTGTCGCGCTTGGGCAGATTAATATAACATGGCAATATGAATAGTTGCGTGGCAATAGTTTTTTTAAATTGAAAAAAATAACGGAATAATAAAATATGAATAGCTAGAAATTTTCTTTTCACTTTCTTTCTAGTCGAATGATTTTTATGGTTTGCATTTAAGAAAAACTTTACTTAAGATTCAATTTTTTATGAATGGATTTGAAAATTTTATCCACTTGATTGATTTTGAGGTTTTATTGAGAGTCGTAAGAAAAATAAGAAGTGAAATTTGAATTGATTGATTTTTTCAACAATTTAAAAATTTCAACTTTCTTTGATTTCACACTGGTTGGTTTATTTCTGGAAATAAACTATAATTTTATATCAAACTCGAGAAAAAAAGATTATAGAAACTTCTTCCTTTCTTTTATTATTACGTGTCAACTTTCTTCTTATAACTTACGAATTCGTCGATGATTTGAAAAGTTTTCATTTTGACTGAGAAAGTTAAGTTAAGGATTACTATTTTTAGAATTTTACTCCGTTTGTTGTTGTTACTAAGAGAAAACTTTTCGTTTTTTAAATATTTTTTGAAAAGGAAATTGGAAAATAAGTTGAGAAAATAAATAAATGCTTTGTTGTTTTTTGAATTTATTTTGATAAAATATTAAATTAAAATAAAATATATTTAACTATACTACACCTTAAGGGATGATAAAATAATAATTCCTGGAATCCAATTATGAAAACTGACTTGAATGTAATTGAGGCCAAGTAAAGAGGAGGAATCCATGCATTAGTGATTCAATCCTTTTAAAGGATTTGAGAGAAGAAGGTGTTGGATGATTTCCTTTTAGAAGGAAGTGAAGCAAGTGATGTAAGGAATTGGGTGTAGTCACGGATGGAATGAAGTATCTGAAATGAGAATTTTGGATTAGATGGAAATATGTTTCAGTGGTGATGACGGAAAAGAGTTTCCAAGTTCAATATTCCAACCTTTAACCTTTTAAATTTTACTCCTTCCTTTGAATATGCTACTTTTATTTTCAATAGAAGAAGGATTTTCTATGTATCGATTTCAATTTTAATTATTATGTCTATCCCTTCTTTCTTCTTTCTACTCAGAGATTTTTTCTTCATGTGTCGTATTCTTGCTTTCTATTTTTTTTACTATCTTTTCTCTTCTTTCTCTTCCTCACTTTTACTTTCAAGAAAATTAATAGGTTCCTTTTCCTTATTTTCTTCTTTTATTCCTTTCTCTCTTATCATCTCCTTTACTCTCATTCTATTTATTTCTAATGATGAAAATGGATAGATAGAAGAACAATTGATTTTTCTTTTTATTACATTTGGTTAAATTTGATTCTTTTCTATTTTTCTACTGCGCTATCTCTCAAAATAGCCGTTCACGCAATATGTTTTTTACCTTTGCCCTTTCTTGTTTCGTTTTTTAAAAAGGAAAATTATAAAAGAAAAACCACCACGTTTTATTATCTACATCTATCCATCCTTCCTTTTTAGTAGTCATACAATAATAAGAATGTTTGAGAGTTTTCTTTTGACATTTAATAATATCATCATAAGGATTTATTTTTATTTTAATACTTTTTCATCATCTCAAAAACATATACATAAACATATATTTTTTTTTGTAGTTAAAGTTCAGAGTTGAATTTTGAAATGAGTTTTTGGTAGAAAAGTTTTTATGTTTTGGATATTTAGTTTGAAGGTTTTTGTAAAAGTTATGAAGATGAAATGAGATGTAGACGTCATTCCTATAAAGTGAAAGTAAATGAAAAGTTAAGTTGACATTGTGTGTATGTTTTGAAGGAGGAGTTGGTTAAACTGTCTATTGATTAGAAAAACTATAGTTAGTTCTTTTTATTCGCCGATTAAGCGCACTATGGGTCCATTTCGTATTAGTAGGAATGGAAAACCAATCTTTTTTCTTCGTTTTTTTAAACTCGGATTCTTTAAAGGATTTTTAAAGATTTCAACCAAAAAGCACTTTAAGTTCTTTAAATGAAAGAAAGGACCTCAGTGTTTTTTTTTCACATGAAAGAAAAAATAAATCTTAAACTTACTCTTCTTTTTCTTTTTTTTCTCCTGGTTATACTAACAACTAAGCCAAATCTGTATTTATTTACTTTGAGGAAACAATTTTAGGTTGTCTCTGGAATAGCAGAATTTAAGTTAAATTTCCGTTTAAAATGAAAAGAAACTCAGGTGAAAAAGAAGGGTGTGACGTCAGGAGAAAGTGATTTTCTTTCTTGTTTGACAGTAAACAAACTCCAATAAATTCTTCTTTCTTTATTTTTCGTATTGAAAATGGAGGAATTGGATTGTTTAACTTTTTTTTTTGTTTTATCAGATTATTTTTAGCACTAAATAAAACTTCAGATTTATTTTTTTTCTTTTGAGAATTTAATTAATTTTAATTTTTCTAAGTAAATTCTTTCAAGTTGTTGTTGCATTATAATTTCATTTCCTTTGAAATTTTGCAAATTGTTTTTTTTTCTTAAGTTTTCCGTTTCACAGTATTTAATTAATTATTGAATTCAGAGAAAAATTCAAGGAATATTGATATACTGTGACTGTCAGTATTTTTCGTGAGTTAATAAATTTAGTCTGTCTGCTTTTTCTGATCCACATACGCTTTCATGCAGAAATGCATGATGTCCAGTTCGAGTAGTTCATAATTAGGACATTTTTTTTGTTCTTTAATTCTAAATCTTCTCTTGCATTTAGTTTATTAAGTTAATAAGAAAAACTGTCTGGGTGGTTGAACTTGGATCTGAAAATTTTAACTAATGCACTTGAAGAAACTAAAATGGTTTATTATTATTAAGTACCGTAGTAATTAATCATCTAGTCATGATTCCATTAAATTAGTTATTTTTTTATTATTATTAATATTTTGATCATTAGCTGAAAAATGTACAGTAGATCATATATATACAATCATAAGATAAGATACTTGTGATGATGATTATGATAAATTAGTCATCAGAAGAATTCAATTAATTTCTAATGGTTGAAACCTGAAACTTGGATTATAATTATAAGTAAAAGTAAATTAAGGACTGCAGGATGAATTTAGGCTATATTTTGAAACTTAAATTCAACCTGTTTTTATACCATTGTTTTTGTAGGGTGAAGATTATTAGATGCATTCGACTTTGAGTATGCATGCATCATGCATCGCAGAGGATAGGATAGGATAATGACCATGAAGATTAAAATTAAAACAACCGTTATAAATTTATAAGTCGTTCTGTGCGGTTGATTCATCAAGTAATAATAAATATTGATGGGTTTAATAAGTTAGAGAAAAATTCTATTAAAAGTCAATAGGATGAATATATAATTAAATTTAGAGATGCATACTTGCTCATTTTAGTGTAAGGCATTTGTTCAACTATTTATAAGGATTCTAGAATAAAAGAAAACGGCTTGCCAAAATAATTTAAAGACTGTTGGATTGGAATTTAAGTTGTAGAAGATTTTTTACTTTTCCTTTGTTATTTTCTCCCATTAAATATAAAGTTAAAGATAAAAAAAATGGAAAGGCTTATTTATTTTTCTGCGTTTTGGTTTTTAACAGGATTTCGGGTATTTTTTTTTTTGGAAAGGGATTTTGGAAAGTAATAATAAAATTTCTAGTTCAATGGGTAACTCGAACAAAAGCCTTTTTACATCATCACAAGGAGGATCACCCACTCAACTATTATGGTGGTTTTTTTTTAGTTTTTCCGGTTTATAATTTACGTATTTGAAAAATAATAGTATAGAAAAAATTCAAATGAGTTAAGAAGAATTCTCCGTTAAATAATAATTTGAGATCTTGATTTACAATTACCACCTTGTTTAATTTCCTTCTTTGTAGATTGTTAAATTGGTTGATTTTTTTATGATATTTATGAGATATGACCATTGTTAAAATTCCATTGTTGTCCTATTATTGATTTTGAATTAAAGTTGAGTTTTTACAATTAAGTTAAGATGCAAATGCAATGTAAAGTTTTGTAGAATTTCATTTTATTGATTTATATTATATAATGTCTCTATTGTTGTTTTGTCATTAAAAGAAATTAAGAATCCAGTTATTAGTAGTGTGGAAAAGAAATTTTAAATTACAGTTAGATATTGTTGGATGTCCATATTCATATTATCGAGTTCTTTCTCACTTTTGAAGTTGATTGATGAATTCTTAATCTTTATTGTTGATGAGAGTTGATTTTGATTACTGATTGATTATGCGAGCAGAATAGTGATTGAGTTCTTCGAATTTCAGTTTTGTACCTTATTGATCTGTAGGTACAAAATTAAAATTATGATCATCTTATTTGCATGCATAGGGGCAATATTTTTAAGCCAGTCACAAAGTTGCTGTGTCACATCCGATTTTTAGTTTCAGTTTTAGCCATTTTATGAAAAGAAGCTGGAGTGAGTGAGATTTAATCATGCTTAATCATTTAATAAATACGAGACATTATGAAATTATTCACAGTCGAAAGATTTTGATGAAATTTTTAAGATTCTTTTGAAAATGTAAATTTTATTAGATTATTATTATTAGAAGAAGTAAATTTTATTCCGTTTTTGCATTTGCTTAATTTTAAGTCAGAAATGCATAGAAAGTAGTTCTTATTTAACTCTTTGATCATATTCTTTTCAAGTTTAAATTAAATTATAACTTCTTGCAACTTAAACTGCAACGACGTAAATGTGCAAAAGGTAAAGTTCAAAGGGATGTCTGTAACTTAATGTTTGACTTGACAAGATTTATAAAATAATTTTAAAGCTAACCCATAAATAATATTACCTTAAAATGAGTAAAAAAAATTACATATATTTTTTATGATAATAAATTTAGGTTACTCTGCCAAATATTTTGTAGTGAGACGAACTAAGGTAGATCTGTCGTTTGATTAGAAGGAGATGAGCATAAAGATCATAATATGATAAGAAAAAAACTTTAAATGATTAAAAAGAATGAGAAAGTTAAGGAGTTACGTACGTCTGCTCAATAGACGAGGCAGACACCATTCATAAATGTGTTTAAGTTACTTCACAAGGCACACACCACACCTGAACTAAAAGACTGATCGTAATTTATAATTTTTCTGTGGTAATGATAATTAATACAATAAAACAATTACAAACTCTTCTTACTGAAGAGAAGTGAAATTTTAAAAGAGAAATTTTAACCCCTTTATTTTCTACTTCTTTAAAATTATTTTAAAATGTTAAAAAATTTATCACCTGTCACCTAATTATCTTTCGACAATATACAACAATTTTTTGAAATTATCTTCATCCTTTAATTTTTGGTTTACATTTTGACAAATTAAATTAAATAAATTCAACAATATATATATATATTATTCTCACTTTCATTTTTTCTCTGTTGAAATGTTTGCATAATTCATCTTATTTTTACATTATACTTTTATCTTCTTCCTTTTTTGCCTTCAGGTGTGAACTTTATGCATTTTACAGTTTTTTTCTTCTTTAGTTTGCGGAAAATTGGTTGGCATAAAAAAAAATAAGAATTGGCACAGAAACCTATTAAATTTTAGGTTTTGAAAAAAGATTAGAACCGTTTTACGCCTGATGATTTGGTTTGGATTTGGCAATTGGTTTTGACAGATTTTTTCAATAAGAATTTTTGTATTAGCGCGTGTGAATAAGGTATCGCACGTGGAAATAACCCACTTTTGGGTAAAAATATTAAAAGAATTGTTTACTCACGTTAAGTATTAAACCTATTGTAATATTTTTTTTTCATTGTTGTCGGGCTATGATTTAAGACTTGTATTTACTGATTACAGGTTGAAATTCTTAGAATTTCCCCGTAGGTTAGATTATTACTGTGTCTATGTATGTGATTCATAATAATTTATAAATTGTTATATATATTTTTCTCATAATAAAAATATATTCTACAATACAATCTTGTTTATTTTAAACTAATTGTTATTATTTTTTTTAGGCATTTGGAAATGCAAAAACTGCCCATAATAATAATTCAAGCCGTTTTGGAAAATTTATTCAAGTCAGTTATCGTGAAAATGGAATGGTTCATGGGTAAGAAATTGTCAATTTATTTCCTATTTTAATAATAAATACTTCATTTTTTATTTCACGTTCCACTTGAATGGATAAAAAGAAACCCTTTAAAACAAATTTTTTCTTCTTGTGGTTTTTTTAAGTTAAAAATCGATGATAGGAATTTTTATTTAAACTTTCATGAGATCAATTTTTTATATATAGAAATTGAGTTAATTTGGAACAAAAAATTTCTTTGGTAGAACGTAGAAAACGTGCTTGTCCTGATTTCAAGTTCTCGACGGGTGGCGGTGGTGATTTAATTTTGCGTGCTGCTAAACTGAAAATTTTTCATTGAATACTAGTATTTACTACTGGTTATTATATTTTTTGTTCTGTTTTTCCTTTTTAACGATTAGTTTAAATTCTCATTTATTTGGTTATAATCATCCATTCATGATTATTAGTAAAATATTTATAAAGAAATTAATATAATCTAAATTTTGCGTTTATTATGCGAATAATGTGACAAAGGCATTGTTTGTATTTAGAGTTTTACTTAGACGTTAATGTTAAAATTATAAGTTGGTTTGACTGATTCTTGAAAATTTGCGTGTGATTGGTTGAATATTGCGTGATGCAGCATCAATGACCCACGAGGAGGAAGTTGTGTGATTTTATGCATCTTTCCACCGTCATTAAATGTTGGGACTTAAGTAAATATTAATTTACAACTTTTTATTGTTTTCTAGGGCAATCGTCCAGAAGTACCTGTTGGAAAAGTCACGTATCTGCTGTCAAGCAAAGAATGAAAGAAATTACCATGTATTCTACTATCTTCTAGCAGGAGCAAACGAGACTGAAAGAAAAACATTGGCACTCCTGCCTCCTAACAATTACCATTACCTCAATCAGGTTAGTATATTTAACAAATTATCAAAACAATAGTAAAATTAATTAGAAATTTGATTCCGACTCATTCAACACTTTTCAAATATATTCTATTCACTATACACCAAACACCAGTAAAATGTCCATTGCCATACGGAACTATAACAAGTTTACATTTACATCCTACACATTAGGTCCAAACAGTTGTATTTATTGCATATATTCGGTATCATCATTATTCATAACTTTAAGGAATTAAATATTTACTTCAGTATAACTATTAACTTCTGTTGTAATCGTTAAAATACATCAATGACTTTGTAAAATTTTCATTTTCTGTGGTTTTTGGTTTGATGTTGTTTTCTTTTTGATGTGTATATTATTTTACCTTACCTTGGAAAAGTGAAGTCTCATCAGTTTTTTTTTAAAATGTCAACCTTAGAAGACTCGTTTACTTGTATCATGTTTTAGGATTTACATATGAAAAGGAGACAATTAAGTGAATTGTTTCGATACTTTGCCATGATGTAGCTAAGCTCTTTTCAAGTTTGTATATTGATATGTAAATGAAGTGGATATGCTCCTTCTTGAGTTTAAGATTAGAGATCGACCTGACAGTTGACTGACTCGTACATTGCTGTTGCTAAAGTTATACGATCTTTCTTGTTGATAGAAAGTCAACTCTTGTTGACATTTTTAAGATTACTTTATTATGATATAAAAAATTCTTACTCTTGTTTTGATTAATCATATAATAAAAATCAGATAAAATTTTACTTAAATATAACAAGAAAAGTAGATAATATAACGTATATACATCAAATCAATAAAGGTATTTACCTCCAATAGAGCTTTATTTCTATTTACGTCAACAACGTCAAGTTTGTAGAAAATGGAAAAATAAGTTAAAATTGTAAATATGTAGAAAGAGAAAGGACAGAATGTTAGTTTGTAATATGTTCAATCAATTCCTCTAAAATTGTGTGTAGGAAACATAACAAAGAATACCCTTGAGTAAAGTTGAGGCCAGTATAGTTGTTATAATGCATTACTTTTACCTTCTGTTGTTCCTGTTGAAGCAAATGGAATCCAAGCTTTTGAAAATTCAAAAGGAAATTGACATTCGAAACTCCTCTATGGTTCTTTCTCCTTTGATCTACTTACTAATTATAATTTATGACGTTCTTCTTCCTTTCACCAGTAAAATGAAAACCTTTCTCTCTCAAATGAAAATCAACCAAAGATCTAAAGGATTGAAAATAAAGTTTTGTGTCCTCGAAGTTTAGAAATAACTACTAAAATATGAGGTTTCAACACTTTCTCCTACCTCAAAATTTTCTCATTTATAAGTTCATTTTACTAGACTATTTCTCATTAATATTAAGAAGATTTATGATATATTTCTCAATCACTAGTAAATTAACTTATTCTAAAGCAATAATATCCAATATCAATCAATGTGCTGTGTAACCAATATTGTATTTATTTGTAAATTGTTATATCTCCAGGGTATTTGTTTGATGTTCTAACAGTCAACAGTGTATCATTATGATTATTTATTAGTGTTGTTCTTTAGAAGTGTTAAATGTTAAAGTTTGATATAGTTTGTTGTTGGAATTTTGATTTTGACTTTGATAATTCTGTATATGGAATTTCAAGAATGATGAATTAAAGGTCACTTGTCAGTTTTCAAATTCTGAATTCCCTTATAGACAATAGAAGATCTATATAGAAATCATCTTCTTTAAATATTTTCCTTGTAACCTTTCTATCATCATATTATTGCGTAAATATGAAAAATTGTGTATAGGAATCTTGAGTTTGACATAATTGGGATTATGAATCACAAATTGTGATTGTTGTGTGGTTGATATGAAGAAAAGGCATATGATTGTTCCTTGAAGGGCACACATAATATAAAATTATTAACCTTTGTCCATATGAATTAGTATATAATTATAAATATTTAAATCAGAGGGTTCCGCACGAGAAGGGTTTCCGTTTCTTACTAAGTCAAGGTTGATAGAATACAAAGTTTGACATGATATGTTATTAATGACATGAAATAAGAAAAATTAGAATTGGTCATTGTTCAGTAGTTCAACTGAAGCTAAGTTATTAATAAATCTGAGTTGTACGGTAACAAGATTTATATTTTCTGACAGGTCATGAGCACAGTAAGGAGTATCTTGAACAGATTTCGAATGATATTGATATTAAAATCTAATTAGGGAATTTGATGACATGGAATGATAGGAAGGAATGGTGGTGTTGTTTTACATTATTAGACTCAAGTTACTACGTGGGGGTGGTGGGTTTTCATTGTTCATTCTTGTTAAAGTAACGCAGTTTTATATTATATTATATTTCAAAATAATTTGCCAAAAATTGTAATAATTATAAACCCTAGTTAATGTATTTTATTTCAAGAAACAAAATATGTATAACTCAGCCAAAACATTTCATTGTAGCTGTTGTAACTGTTTATTAGTATTCGAATAGGGACAGAGTAACAGCAACAGCAGCGGAGGCGTTGATTTGTAATCCCCAATTCCGTAGTATCTAATTGCCATTGGCTCCGAAAAGATTTGAACTTGTAAGTGTTGTTGTACAGAGTAGAAATCTTGACCTTTTGTATGGGTATGAAGGGATGGAGGTTGACAAGAATTAGGAACTTGTTCTGAAATAAGCGTAGCGTAAATTCTTTATAAAAATTTAAAGCGTAGTAAATATATATAATGTAATCCTTTTCTTTCATACACCACCACCCCTTTTATTATTATTATTTTCAAACTGGATTTCAAGAGCAAGGATTCATTTCTTTTTAACAAAAGAAATAAGTTGATGTCGTCTTTCTGTATTTAAGTCAGGGATTTTTAGAATGCATTTCACTGAGTCGTCCTCAATCTACAGCAAGTTGTGGTGGTTTGAAATGGAAGGGAAAATGAAATAATGGGTTAGGAATGCCTTTTGGTAATAAAGAAAGATCATGTGGAAGATTTAGAAGAGGACAGGCATGAACAAAAGCGTAGAAGTTGATGAAGGAGATGATCTTTTTGGTTAAGGTCATAAGAGATCTCGTCGACTTTGAAATTTTTTTAAATCCTTTGGCATCATATCCAGATATCCAGGCTTTATAATTCTGAAATTCTTACAATATGTAAAATACTAATATATTTCATTCTTACAACTTTTAAAATTCTATTTATTGTAATATTCAAAGTAATAAACTGGAATTTTAAAATATTTAAAAAAATTGACGAATTGACAAAACAAACTCTATTTTTAAATATTAGTTTATTCGATTTATAAATAATATCAAATATAACCCTTCATTCTGGAATCCTTTATTCTGATTGAAGTTTTTTTTAACCTCCCTTTATATAAAATCTGTCTAAACAATAGAGTGGAGAGTAATTGAAGTTGACATCATATTATGCGAACTTCTGCCTACGCTAAATCAGGTGGAGTTACACACACAAAGGTGTAATTAGTATTGTTTTTCAGAAATGAAATTTTGATTGTTATTTTTTTAGGAAGTTTGAATTATTACATAATTTTTTCTGTTTTTTTTTATTACAGAGCGGATGCTATACTTTGGAAGGGGTTGACGAGAGCTATGAATTTTCCAGATTGAAACAATCCATGGAAATGGTAGGATTTGGTTCTGATAAACAGCGGAAATTATTTTGTGTCTTATCTGCTGTACTTTTATTGGGTAAGTAATCTTGATAATTTTTAAATTCAAGTTAAATTGGCATAATGGTGTTACTCGTACTCCCAGTGATGGAAAATTGGTCTCATGCAATTGATCCATGTTTTAGAAATCAAAATGTCAAATCCAGTTATTAAAGACAGCCAGGAGAGTTAGAGTAGTAGGCTTGGGGGTGAATATGGTGATGATAGGATGAAATCCTTGAAATTGGATGTATCCGCTTTAGCAATTTAAATTCTAATTTTTAACATAAGATACTTTATTTTATCTTGTACTTGGTTGGATTAGAAGTTTAATTCAATCTGATTTGATTTTTATAACTTACAAGTGAGAAATAACAAAAAATTGTCGTTTTAATGTTTTTTCTTCGGTTCTTTTTTTAAGAAAGAGGCATGGTATGCGGCTGTTTGTTAGGTTGAATTTATTATAAGTTAGATGAAAAATGGATGAGAGGCAAATGTTTAGTACCCAAAGGTTGACAAGTGTGATGAATAGTTTGATAATTCGAATTTCCCCTTTAACGTTCAAGGAATTTTTCTTGTAAAATTACGGAGGAAGGGATTTATTGGCTAAGTGTCAAAATTAATGCAAGTGGTGATGATAAAACAACGGAAACACAGTTGCTTTTTTTTTTACTAATCAACAAATATAAAATGTACTCTCTATGCTAACTGTAGAACAGATTATGGTGTTATTCATAAAATTAAAATACTAAAATGGAATCATATTCCTTATATTTAATGTATGAAACTAATAGGCATGTTTATTGCAAATTTTCAAATTACTCAATAAATTAGAATAATTTGAATTTATATTTTCTCCAGAAGGATAGGATAATTTAATAAAATTCACCTGTTTATAAAATTTCTGGAAGTAGAAAGTGTAATTCATGCGTTCTTTTTATAGAAATAAGAAAAATATCAAGTGAACATCATTTCTGCTTCAAAAGCTTCTTACTGCTTATGTTGTTTAAGTGATAGATTGAATTTGGTTCTTTGACTTTACGAGAGAAAAATGATGATGGATTATGACAAGAATTGAATTTTTTACTTATAAAATAAAATTTTATTTAAAGAATAATTCAAAAAATTATTCTTAAAATTCTTAAATTATATAAAATAGTAAAGGAATCGAATTGTTAAAAGTTATTTTTTTAATTATTAATTTTTATAGAACCACTTCCTTTATATGGTGATATTGTTAAATTTACAACAAGTTTTAATTATTATTTATTTTAATTTATCAGGAAACGTGGAGTTTTTGCCAAAAAAGTCATCCTACCACCATGATGAATCAGTTCTTGTAAAAAATCCAGAGGTGGTCCGTCAAATTTCTACCTTACTTCGAGTTACGGAGGAGACACTCACTGCAGCTCTTACTTCAAAAAGAGCACGTGTATCTGGAGAAATGCTAGTCATCAATTATCGTATGCCTGAGGTAAGTCAAGGAATACGATCAGATAGAAATCCTTAGATTATATTTAAATCAACTTATTTTGTAACATCAATTTTTCATTTTTGGAAATTCATTTTTTTCTCATTTTGTGTATCGCTTGATTTTTATGAATTTGATCTTGTCTCGTTAAGGAAAAAAGGGAATTAATTGAAAAAAAGTTACTTTACTCAATCAAGAAAGAAAAAAATTCAAATGAAATGTTTTCAAGCTCACTGAAATTAACATTATAAAATTTTAATGATACAATTGAAATTAGACTCAAACATCAACAATAATTGAAGGAGTTTTAGTTCTTTTGGATAATTAGTTCAAATATTGAATTTTTTTAAAATCTTAGAAAATATGATTTAATTTGAGTTTTTCTTAATTGAGAATCAAAGTTGAATTTTATTTATACTTTTTGAAGGTCGTTGAATTTTCCTTTGAAGATGGTTGGTTAGTTTATTAGTTAGGTAGGGGTAGGACTAAGGATGTAAGGGCAAACGTCCAATTTAGGTTGGAATCTTTAATCAAAAGGTGATGGATGGTATTTATTATTGCTAATGAATATGTAGTACACCCAATGCAAATTTCAATTTGCCAATCGTAAAAGGGTGTGGTTAAAAGGACTTTGAGGATTCTTATAAATTTCTTCTTCATCTTCTTATCTAATTTGGCACTGTTTAGTTCGAACACTCCATGATTTATGTGAGTCCATATCTACAAAATACAAAAAAATAATTCCATTCTTTTGTTAGAATGAACGCTCTGCGTATAATTTGAATTGAGTTCAATAGCTTTGTTAAGAAGGGGAAACTGTTTATTACATTTGAATGGATGAAATTGTTCATAAAAGTAAATTCATTAAAAGAAATCCTACAAATTTTTGTGTGGGTGGCTCTTCTTGTTCCTGTTAATGAAGTTAGGATTTTATTTCTGTTCAATGATCTCCTCCAAACGCCTACTTACTTTCACACTGCTGTTACCCACCCAAAATCCACATAATAATTTCTTTTCCTTATTGCTTAAAAAGTTTGTTGTCGGTAAAAAAAACTAAAGTTTTTGCTGTAAATTAAGACGATGTTTAAGATGTTAAAAAAACTTTGTTTAGATAAGGAATAAGTTGGCATTTCTCACACTTTGTTTGATCGAATAGTAAGTTATTCCTCTTCTTAAAATTTTGAACTAAAAAGAAAGGAAGTATGTGAAATTTTTTATGGTGGGCGATTCGGTTAATAAATAAGTTTCGTCTCTCTTTGAAATTTCCAAAAAATATTTTGAAATTTCTGTTCATCGTTCCATGGAGTATCTGCCTATACACTTCTTGTGTCATAATAGTCAACTGACAAGGTTTCATAAAGTATAATTGTATTTTATTATTGCTTTTTTCAAGAATAACCTGACACCACCAACACACAATCATAACCTTTACCTTACCTGAGGAAATTACTTTTGGTCGTAGAATTCCATACCCATAAAAGAAAGTTATAAAAAATGTTTCCTTAATTTACGTTTTCTCACCTCTAACCTTGTCTTAGTATTCCACTTGATATTTTCTTGTAATCTTACGCAAGGATCAATTATGCATGCGTTGAATCTGACGTTTGACCTTCTAAAATGAAAGTGAATGTCAAACAATTTATTTATACTTATTAAATCTTCTTTATGATATTTTAAATTATATCTTTTAATTTTTATGGCAATTTACTTAGTACAAGTGTGTCTTATTTCTATTTTTAGTTGAAACCCCTGGAGAGGGCATTAAAGTACTTTGCTACTGCTATAATAAGGTTTCAACTTTCAAGATTTGTAATTTCATCTTCTTATTAAAATTGTTCACCATCATCGAATTCTGTAATAAGAATTTCTGACGTGCTGAGAAACCAGCATGATTAATTGAATTTTTGAACCATCTCGTTTTTGAAATTATGAATGGCAGAGATAAAATATGAATTTATATATACTATAAATTTATTATTGTTGAGTATATTCTTATATTACAAGGGTGTGAATTTAGGAGTGGATTTTTATGATTTCATATGCGAGGTGATACAAAGTTTAATCCTAACTATTGTTTAGAATCCATATTAGAATTGAGAAAGTTTTAAGAGATTGAATTTAAATAATGGTGGATTGTAGGATGAAAGTTATGTAAAATGAGGGATTTAATTTTTAAAACAATGAAGAAAGGATTGTAAACTTTATAAATGGAGTGGGGTTACTACTTTATGTTTTTATAATTATAAAAAGATACCACCATCATGGTTCTTTTGTATTATTTGATAAAGATGACACTGCAAAAGAAAAAGTTTTTGTTTCATCTTTTCATGAAATTGTTTTCAAATACTGGATTTAAGAAAGTAATATTTTCAATCTTTGATTTTAGGCAATAGCAGCACGGGACGCAATGGCTAAATGTCTCTACGGAGCTCTCTTTGACTGGATTGTTCTTCAAGTAAATCATGCACTCCTAAGTAAGAAAGATCCAACAGGGATTGAAGCAACTGGGAAATCAATAGGAGTCCTCGATATCTTTGGTTTTGAAGATTTTGGAAATTGCAACAGGTGTGTAATAATATCATGAAATTCATTTTAAAAACTTTACTTTTTGACTTTCTTTTTCTTATTTATTGACTTTGGGTTTTGTGAAAACTTGAAGAAATTTAATTTAAAAATAAAGTTTTTCAATTAAAACACGGAAATAATGTAATTATAATGTTTTTTTTTGCAGTTTTGAACAGTATTGTATTAATTATGCGAATGAACACCTTCAAAATTATTTCAATCAACATGTTTTTAAATATGAACAAGAAGAATATAAGAAAGAAGGAATTAAATGGACAAATATTGGATACATGGACAATACTCCTTGCTTAAGTCTCATTGAAGCAAAACCAAATGGTCTCATTTGTATTTTAGATGATCAATGCAAGTAAGTTGGATTTTAATTTATAAAATCCATTAAAGTTATTTGAAACGTGTTGAGTAGTTTTTTTTTTATAAAAAATGCGAATAACAATTCTACATATTCAATTTCTTTGAATGTGAAAAGCACGAACCTACCTTAATTTTCTAAAGTAATCCTTGAAAATTAAATTCTGAACAGAACACACGTAAAACTCGTAATTCGTTTAATTTGAAAATGAATTTCTCTCCTATTATTTTCCTTTCCAATTGAAATGAAAGTAGGAGAATTGTAAAATTCAATTAAGATCAAACCAAGAAAGCAATTTATGCAAGTGGTTCTTCCTAATTATGAGAAAGATGTAATGAAGAAAATTTTATTTTCTAGAAATATAATACATAATTCTTTTTTAACGTATTTTGTATCGTACTTTCCATTTCACCAACCGCGTCCTCCAATCCTTTAAGTGAAAGTTATTAAGAGAAAAGCTTATAACGTGTTTTTGAAAAGTTTTATAGAGAAAGTTAAAACTGAAGATTCATTAGGCCTTTTTAGTTTTGGAAATTATTGATTTTGAATAGGATGATGATGATGATGATGGTAGATGTTTGGAAATAGGAGAGAGAAATTTATTAAAATTAATGGTTCATGGAGTTTTGGAGTTGTATAATTTATTTGAGTTCTCTTATTTTTCAGTTTTCCTGGAGCTACAAATGAAACTCTGTTACAGAAGTTCAATTCAGTCCATAAAGAACATGAATTTTATGAAGTTCCACAAAGACGTGAGCCTGCTTTCATAATTCGTCACTATGCAGGAAAAGTAAAATATCAAGTAAGTCCTTGGAAAAGATAGTTGGGAAAGGGAATGATCAAGAGAAAACAAAGTGTTACGAATTCAGTCACTGAGTAAAAGTGTTATTTATTTTTGTCATGAAGTCATGGAACTGGAAATTTTATTTTGTATAATTTAAATTAAAATCCTAGATGCTGCATTTGATCACCTTATTTACTAAATTAACGAATCGTGAGTCTCTTGCCTGAATTTCAGTTTTATTGAATTTTATAACACATGAGTGAGCACTCTGGAATACTTACTCAGGAGTCTCTTGGCATACTTTTTATTTATGCTCATTAAATCCGAGAATGTGACATTCAGCAAAACTGAACTTGGAAATAATGTTTAAAATCTTCAATTACCCGATTTTAATCTTAAAGTGAGCTCTTGCGTTAATGCAGTGCGAGTAATTAATAAGAATGGTTTTGAATGAAATTTTTTTATAAAAGTTTTAATTATATCAGTTTAAGAAATTCAGTAGTTTGAGGTTCATCGTGACTTCTGGATTTTCTGGAGCTTGAGGATCTGAAGTGGTTTCTTCAAGATATATTGATTACAAAACAAAGTTTAAGTCACGATTTTTGTTGTTTAGAACTTAATTTTCATTGTAGATGAAACAAAGGACTTTTTTTTGGTAAAGAAACTTACTAAAAGTTAGTATGGTTATATTTATTTGAGATCGATGATGTTGAAAGGATAAAAAGTGATTGGAAGAAAAATCTTAAGATTTTTATTTTATTTTTTTCAGGTAATGGAATTCCGAGAGAAAAATATGGATCTCATGCGTCACGATATTGTAAGCGTTCTCAAGAATAGCTCTCTTGCGTTTGTCCGTGAATTAGTTGGGATTGATCCTGTAGCTGTATTCCGATGGGCTATTCTACGTGCATTCTTTCGGGCATTCTTTGCTTTTAATGAAGCTGGTCATAGATATCGACTAGCTAAAGGTAAAAGTTGAATTTTATCTCTAAAATCCCTAATAAATTGATTTTTGTAATTTTCTTTTAAAGCTAAAAGTATGAATCGTGCTTTCTCGAGTCCAGGACGACGGAGGTCATCCAATAATGAACATCTTCTCAAGTGAGTAAAGAAAAGCTTTTCCCTTTCTTCTTATTAATTAGGCTTGTTAGTGCTCCAGAAAGCTTTTCGGTTTCGGGGTAAAAATGTAGTTGGATTTTTCCTTTCTTTTTTCATTATTGGTAAACCAGTTTAGTATTAGAGAAAGTAGTAGTTCTTCTAATAATCTCTCGAAGGAAAAAAATTCTGAAAGAAAAAAAAGACTATGATTCTTTCTCTTTTCTTCTCAATTAGCCTGCTTGTGACAATTTCTTCAGTAAATTTACGTGTAAATCGGATTGCGTAAGTCTATATCTCCTGACACTATATTAATTTTCTAGTTTCTACTATTTGGATTTGTATGTATTTTTAACATGCTTTGCTTATTTTCTATTCCTCTTCCTTCCTAATACATACAATAATAATGTTTGCAAAAAAATTAGTTTTCATGTTTTGTTTTCGTTATTTTTTTTTGTTTTGCTGTATCCGGTTATAGTGATTTGAGCAATCTGGAGGAAATGAACAAATTGAACGAGTCATCTCAGTCACCCCTTTCTAAAATTATTGAAAGTTATAACTATGGAAAATATAAACCAATTCGACGAAATTACTATAATCGAAATTCAAATTATATCTACTATAATTCAAATTCAAAGGATCCACCTCTTACAACAATTAGTCCTGGATATACGAATGGAAATGGACATTCACATTCTTCATCACCTGAAAATGATTTTGTAGATTTTGATAATAATCATCTAAATTCTGATATACTTCCTACAATTAATCAAAATGGAAATGGTACCATAACTCCTCCACCTTATCAAAATGGACATCATCATTCCACTCTGTCAAAAGCTAAAGAGTGTCCGTGTTGTTACCCTTCTTCCTCACCACCGACTTCAGATTTATCCTACTTGTATGTTTTTTTTATTTTTTTATTTGTTTCATAAAATTGGAGGATGACCTTAGATTGACCTTTGACAGAAATTGATGAAAGTGTCTCTTTATACCTATTTTTAACTTAGGAAAATTTCATTTCCTAAGGAAAGGCTTCTCATTCCTGTTTAAAGGCTTCTTTTTTATAACTTTGTTCTCATCTCAAAGAAAAGCTTGACTGACTTTCACTTTATTTCTCCTTCGTCATCCACAGTTCCTTTCCTTTGGATCATTCACTTAAACTACCTTTACTGCTTTACCTTTTCCATTTCCTGTAACTTACAAAACAAAATTCATAATACACGTCTTTTTAATTTGAGTGGCATTAATTCTCAGAAATATTTTGACAAATAACAAACTCAAGTAAGCCCTCTAGAACTTTTCTTTCATTTACTAATTGGAAAAATATAAAAGTTAAAAAAGTAATTCAAAAGCATTATACTTTTTTTTTCTCTTAAAATAGAACATTTTAATATTACTTTTTATAATCAGGGTGTTTATGAAAACTTTTCGTCGAAAAGTATTGTGTTCTTCTTCAGGTGGGAGTAGGAGGAATGGTGGTGGGATAATACTTTAAAAATGGATTTTCTATAGATTGGATTAATGGTGGGGTGCTGCTAGTTGAAATAAAGTGAAATTGAAAATTGACGTCATATAGAAATATGATTCGATTATGAAATTCATAGTAAATGTAACTCACTATTACTGCTGCTGGTTTGTCTCTGGTAAAAGTTAAAGCCTTTATTTTAAAATTAATTAGTCATTCCATTATTCTCGGAAATAACCGGGTCCTCTTTTGTTATACACTTTCCCTATATCAGGATTGAAGTTCATAACTTTACGTTTTATAGTAATAAAATGGAGGTAGAAAGTTCACGTTTTAAGTAAATAGTAGAGAAAGTTAGAAACTTTCGCCTTCATTATGAAATGAAATGGTCATACTTAGGGTCAAAGAGGGCTCACCTTTGTTTTAATTTGAAAAAATAAAGCAAAATAATAAGCTCTATTTTTCGATTGTATAATGTTAGATTTTAATGTTAATTTCTTAAATATTTATCTACTAAATGCTTCATTTTTTCTTCTCCCTTTTATTTTTTTAATCCCTTCTTTTCTATAAGTTTTGATTTCAGCTAATAATTTCGATTAATCGCAATTGGTGATTATAAAAATTAAAAATGTACTTTTTGCAGTTTTTATTTTATTATCCTAATTTTTGCAACTTTTTAGGAATATTAGAGATATTAGTTTGAAAATTAATTTTAATTATTTAACTTTTTTCGCTCATTTTATTGAAAAAGAGCTTTTTTGATAAAATTTCATTTCATAGGAAACACTAATTATATTATTGTTAATTTTAGGAAAAATCGATCCTTTCGTTCTCAACCACTCGTCACTCGTGGAATGAAAAATTTGCAAAGTGTAAAATCGTTAGCAAGTCATACAGCTTCGATGGGAATCTCAAACAAACAGTACAATCCTCGTAAACAACCAATCTCTGTTTCTCAACAGTTTCAACAATCTCTTCATACGCTTATGGTGACACTCAATCAAGCCAATCCATTCTTCATTCGATGCATAAAGTCAAATTCTGACAAGGTAATTGAATTAATGGATAGATTTTCATTAAAGAAAATGGAATTGAGTGATTCCTAACATCTAGGTTATTAGAAAGGAAAACAAATAAAGGAAATTGATAATTTAGGAAGTTTATTTTTGGGTGGCTTTCAGTTTCACTTTAATTCTATAAAATCACAACTCAAAAAGATTACAAATACAAAATGGAAAGATAAAAAAAGTTTCGGAAGTGAATGAAACCTATTATTATTACTTCCTTTTGTTACAGAAAAAAACTTATTGTTTGATTTTATTTTTCAGTCTGCCAATAATTTCAATGACGATATTGTTCAGCGACAATTAAGGTATACTGGGATGTTAGAAACTGTTCGAATTAGACAAGCCGGTTACAATGTTCGACTCACTTTTGAAGAATTTGTTAACATTTATCGTATTCTTCTCGTAAATGGACTTGAAAGGTAAAAAATAAAATTATAATTCCTAATGAATGTATCTTAATTTTGATTGTTTATTTTTAGTAATCGAAACGATGTTGGGGAATTTTTAGCTTCCTTGACATTGAATCGTTCTAATTATCAACTTGGAAAAACAAAAATATTTCTTCGTGAAGTTGAAAAAGTCAAATTGGATTATTTTCTTCATCAACAAATTATGGCAAGTATTGTTGCAATTCAAAGATGGTACAGAACTGCTTTAGAAAGAAGACATTTCCTCCACGTACGGGAGGCTATTATTCGTATTCAGGTAAGATAAGAAAGATTTTGTATAATTTCTAATTACGTAAATTAGAAATCATGAAACAAAGAAGTTTTTCATTAATTTATTTTTTATTCTAGTCGTACATCCGAATGTTCCTAGCACAAAAATTAGCCTCAAACCTTCGAATACGTCACCTTGCTGCGACGTACATTCAAAGGGTCTGGAGAGGTTATAGAGTACGAAAATGGTACGAAGAATTTAGAAGTTCTGTTGTTCAGTTCCAAGCACGAGTACGTGGGCATATTGTCAGACAGAGATATCAACATGTTCTGGAACAACAAAGAAAATTATCCAAACAAAGAGACGTAAGATAAAGACTTATTTACTAAAAATAATTTAATTTCAAAAATTGTTATTCAGTTCTTCGTGAGTTTTCTCATGAAATGTTTTCATTAAATGCAAACAAAAATCCTTTTACTAAATTACTAATTTATTTATTTTTAGAAACTTCAAATTCGAATCAAAGGGGATGGTGCTGACTCACAGTCAGCTCAGTCAAATGATGAAGCATTTCTTTCTAAAGGTTCAAGTCAAGAAGAATTGGATGAGCACCATAAATCAGTCCTTGCTTTGGATATTGGTGACTCTGATGGGTATAAATACAAAATTAAAAATTAAACTAAATGAATTTATGAGGTTTTTTTTTTGCAGAAGTAGCGGGATTCATGAAGATTCTGAAAACGAAGTCCTTGGAATGGATCCAATTCCAGTACTCCCACCGCGTGCTGGAAGGCAACCTCAACAACACAAATCTTCAATTCCAAATTTGGCAGACTCAATGCCTGCTCTAACTTTAGCTCTGACATCAACTCCATTTTCGCTTACTCGACATGGTCCACCATCTTCTTTCTCTCAATCTCAGTCTGGTCCACTTAGAAGTGTGTCTCCTGGTGCTAAAGATAGGTAAGGATTGTTTTGCATATGACACTTTTATTCTTTCTTCTAAAATAATGGAATCATTATAGTCACAAAGCAATATCAAACAAGAAGAAGCTTTCTCTTAAATTGCGGAAAGGAGGAAAAGATGAAGATTCCAATCGAGCTTATGAAGACGATGAAGCTTCTGGAAGTGTTGATAGGGACGAGAATGGTCATGGAAGCAAAAATCCATTTCATCGTGCTAAAAAGCACATTAAGACTTTCATTAGTGAGTTATGAATTTGTTTATGTAAATAATGTATTTTACTTTGTAGTTTACTAAATTAAATATGAAAGGTGTAGTTCTCAAGAACTATTTTTTATTTTATCCTTGTTTTTTTCAGCTGGAAGTAAACAAAAGCAAGACAAACATGAAGCTATGCTCCTTGAAAGTGGTGATGAAAGTGAAGGAGATGATGGTGATACTTTAACAATTTGTTCCACAAGCAACTCGTCTTCTACTCCGTCAACTCTTACGCTTGATCAGAATGAGGCTCCTGAATGTGATACTAATTATACTGGACAACTGCTTCAAAATAGTCGACAATCACTTGACGCAAAAATTAAGTCCAAATCCGTGGATTCTAATATAAAGGATGCCCGTCACGCAAGATCCCTCCAGTTTCCTTTGAAAGCTTCATCAGCTTCTATTCCTGAACATGACCATCGTCCAGACTCTTCACAACAGCAAAGATTTCATAGGAAAATTGGTCAAGGTGATGAGATTTCGTATGGTATAATGAGCAGAGCTAGACATGAAAGAAGAGACGAACGACGTCGAATAATTGCAGAGAGGAATTCTGAAGCTCGTCCTAGTTTTGGAAGTGGGGAGGAATCATTTGATCGAAGAGGTAGTGAAGATTATATGAATGACTTCCGCCGTGGAAGTCGTGATAGTAATCAGAGTTGTGGTGGAAGCCCTTCACATTCCAGTCAAGACAGTCTTTTTGACTCTGCGAGAAGTTACGGTTCGCCGCTTACCCAGAGCGTTTCTTATGGATATGGACCAACTGGGTATGTCAAAATATTTGTTTTATTAACTGAACTATAATCAGTCTTTTTCTCTTATACAGCAGGGTATCAACCCAATCTGCCGTACTTGGTGCCACTACACATCAACAACATAGAAAAGTTCATATTAGAGAAGATGCAATTCAAGGAAAAACAACTAGTGCTCCTGATATTGTTTCAAGCCGAGATGTGCGACGAACACGTTCTGTTTCTGAATCTCGTCCAGAAGGACATAAAAAGGATTATCCGAGTACAACTTCATTTGGATCTACTGATATTTCTGTTGAAGAAGTTCATTCATCCTCAACTAGTTTGGGAAAGAAGTTTCAAAACTACCAAAATGGACATTGTTTGGAAAAGTTAACAAAATATCACCGAGGAGAAACTTGTGGTATTTGTCGAAAAAATATGCATGTTTTGTTTGCTCCTGGCTGTCGCTGTGAAAGGTGTCGTATGCTATTCCATACGAAATGTCTGCCGAATGGGATTCAAACAAAGCCATGCCCTAGCTTTGTCCCCGGTGATCAAAGTACTGAAGGTGCTATTGTAATTGGTACGGAGTCTCCACCATCTTCTAAATCTAACTTGGGATCGGGGAGGAAGAAATATAGAAAACCAAGTAAGAGTACATCAGACATGACAAAAGCTGGGGGCAAGTTTAACTTAACTGGAACTTCGGAATTTACGGATCGAACTGATCAAATTATATCTGGTGTTAAAGAGCTTCAGCTCATGCAAGAATTCATATCTAGAAAGGTAGAGAGATTGAACTTAAAAATTATGTTCTTATTTTTAATGTTAATTTTTGTAAAATAGATATATCAAGTACGACAGAAAGAAGGTGAAAAAGTATCAGCAGTTGATCGAGTTTTTCAACAAGCCCTTTGTGAATTCAAAGAATCTTTGGTGTCTACTTTCAGCGTTGCTTGCAAACAAGGAGGTTCCATGCCGCTGAACATCAAATATAAGGATCTCATTGCCAACTTTGCAAATATTATGGAAACAGTATGCAAACATGAAGGAACTGCAAATGATTTTCCTACAACGATGGGTGTGAATGCATTCCGTGGATTTCTTAATGAATTTATGAATGCAAATCGTGTTGAAGAAAAACCAAAGGTTACAAAATTACGTAAAGAGCGAGTAGTAAAACAGAAAGGAAGCAAAAGGCAAAAAGTGGAAGAAGTTATAAGTCATTTGGGTCACTCTTTTGTCACAATGGTTATCAACATTCCTACCGTCTGTGAAGTTTGTTCTAGCTTTATAATGTGGCCAATCGAAAGAGGTGTTGTTTGTCAGAGTAAGTCAAAAAAGTTTACAACATACTTTTCTTATGTTTAACATTTTAATAAATGTATTCTTAATTTTAGAATGTAAACTTGCTTGTCACAAAAAATGTCACTTAAAAATACTCTCTGAATGTCATGAGTCAAATGGAAGGACGGGAAGTAGTGGATCGGAATCTGGAATATTTGGAGCATCACTTCGGTCACTTGTGAATGAAGATGTTGCGATTCCAGTCATTGTGGAACAATTAGTCACAGCCATTGAATTTTATGGACTAAGACAAGAAGGTCTCTACAGAAAATCGGGTAAGACCTCGAATGAGCATTTCAGAATAACTTTTTTTACACACTGGTTGTTTGTTTTTAAGGTGTAAGTTCACGAGTTCGAGAATTAAAACAAGATATTGAAGATGGGAAAGACATTGATTGGAATAAATATCCAGTACACGTTTTAACATCTGTATTAAAATCTTTCTTTCGTGAACTACCTGAGCCACTTCTAACTTTTGAGCTGTATGATGAATTTCTTCGAGCTGCAGATTTATCACAACCTGAGGATCGGATTCATACAACTTTTGGAATATTGAAAAAATTACCAAAGTCAAATTATGATCTCATGGAAAGACTTGTATTTCATCTTGTGAGGTATGATTATATACAATTGAACTACAGCCTGGGTTTAACATAAATTTAATCTTAACTTTTTACAACTTTACAGAGTTTCCTTATACGAGGAAAAGAATCGAATGAATCCAAATTCATTAGCAATTGTATTTGCTCCTTGTATTCTACGTACAAATAAAACTCGTCAAGTTCAAGATTCCTTGAACGATATTAGTCGGCAAACACTTTGTATTGAAACTATAATTTCAGAACAGTTGAAGAAAGTTAGAGAAACACTCTCAAGTATTGAGTCGGTTGATTGCGCTCGGCATTCCTTTTCTGTTCGTCTCAATTCAATTCGAAGTTCAAAGGTAAATTATAATCAATACTTCAAAGATATGTAAATAAAAACTTCAATAATTCTTAGATGCGATCTCCACCCGAGCGAAAGAAAGTACCTTCATCTGGAAGTGGATCATTGAGTGAAGGGAGCAATGAAAAATCTACCAATGAATCTACAACACCAGAATCAATGAGTGCTGAAGAAGAAGAAGAATATTTGACAAGACATTTAAAACATTTGCAGAATGTAAGCATAATTTTCTAAAAGTTACTCAATAGTTAGATTTTAATTGAAATATTTTTAACAGGAGAAAGCCATGCTAACATCTGTATTGCCATCACTTTCTCGCACTCCATCTGATGATGACATGCTTTCAACTGACCCTGAAGTAGATTCTCCTGGGGGAAGTGTTGATGATCTGAATTTACATCGTGAAGGACGAACACCTTCACCTCGTCAAAATCGAGCTCAGTCTCTACAATACTCAAAGTCCGAATCTCTCGTTGTGGATGCATTTAACAGCAGCAGGCTTCGACTCTCACCTACGCTTAGACTTCCTTGTAAGGATTCTTCTTATTTATGTAAAGAAGTTACAATAATCAGGTTATAATTTTTACAGCCACTTCGCCCCTACTTCAGAATATTATAAAAAATCGTGGACCTGTTAGAAAACCTCCGTCGAGATTTGTTCGAAATCTAGCTGTGGTTGATTTTGGTGAAGGTGAAAATGAAGAAGAAGATGAGCACAGGGTAAATGATGATGAAGATGATGACGATGAGTCCGTAGATATTAGTAATTCTGAGGACCCAATCATTGTCTAAATTCAAGTGATTATAAGAAATGGACACAATTTTATAATTTAATGTCTCAAAGATTATATTTCATCCATAATTCAGACAAGTTATATATTCTTTTCATTCTTTTTTTTAAATCTCTGTTGTATAAAAGTTGTTTACTTATTATTATTTCTTCTTTTTGTTATTTTTATATCTTTATTTTCTCGTAAGAATATTTAAATTGGAAGTTTTACGAGTATTATTTGTTAAGTTATTATAATTATTATAACCCTTCATCAATGTGATTCATGAATACGTTTTTCTTTAAATCTTAAGTTATAATATGATATAAAAATATAAAAGAAATAGATTATTAATAAGAATTATTTTATTGTTGGTCGAGGAGGAGGAATTGACATGAACTCATTTAAGAGAATATCCGTCAATTATTATATTAATAAAAATTAATTATTAATAATAAATACAAATGGAGTGATTATTATTCCATGCATGGTTTCAAGCCTCAGCCATCAGCAGCAGTGTGATGGCACAAATATGGCCATTGAGCAATTTATCCAAAAATTGAGTGATTAAAAGTCTGTTACCCTTCCTTTCCTTTCCCAGTCACCGTATCGTGTGGGCTCAGGACCTCTAGGACCCCCGATTTCTCCAGTTTCAGGATTTATGTTATTAGGAAATGGTTTTAGTGGTTCTTTTTCTTGGTAAGGATGTTTTCCTTCTTCTAGTTCGTCTAGTTTACCTGCAGAATTAAGAATGTTTAAGGTAATAATGATAAATATTAGGAAAAAAGGTAATTGTTTACCTAAAGGTGTTTTTCCTTTTTTCGGCGGAGTAGTTGGTTTCGCAGTATTATTCATCATTCTCCTACTACCCAAACACACCAAATTCACATTATGTCGAAACATTTATTTAATCTCAAAAGTTAACGATTTGAAATAAATAATTGTTGTTATTCCATTTCCAGAATCCAGAATCATCGGTGCGAAAAAAAGTGAGGTTGCGTAAAGTTGGCGGTCATCGCAGTCGTCAATTTGGCTGTCGCTGTCAAAAATATGGTTAATTTCTCATTTTGTAAATTGTAATGTTAAAGTCAAAACATTGGAATTGACAAATCTAATTTCTCAGAAATTAATCATCAATTAAGAGCTCGACTACTCAATTGAAAAAAAGTTACTCATTAAAATGTCGGAATGAGTTTATTGGTGGAAGAAAGATGAAAAATAATCCCCTGATTCGTAGCAAGCAGCCATCCTTCCTTCTTTATGTTTCCCTGCTGACGAATGTTAAGAAAAAGGACCATTCAACAACAAAAAGAGAGAGGAGTCAAAATGAAGAAAAAGGGAATGAGAAACCTTTCATTCGTCCCCGTCCCGCCTCAGTTTAATATTTTGTGGTGAATCAGTGCAGTAAAATAGAATTTTTTCTGTGTTTTGTTGTTCAGCTGTCTATGAAATTAATTTGTAATTGTTTTTATTTCTAAATCAATTCCTGGGCTACCAATACTGGTAGCACCCTAAACTTTGTCAAAATTGGTGGATTATTTAGTAAAAATAGCGAAGCTGGAGAAGAGAAAAGTTTGTTATCCCATAGAAGGACTCAAGTTGTTATCGAGAAGGAAGCCATCATGAATGGATTAGGTTTTAGTGAACTTTGTGGACTTTTCTGCTGCCCACCATTTCCTTCCAGGATTGCTGCCAAACTAGCCTTTCTTCCACCAGAACCTACCTATAAGATGATTCAAGATGAGAGTGGAGCTAAATTTTCAATTGAACTCAATGAAAAGGCTGAATGGCAGTATCCTGATCGAGAAAAAGAAAATTTGGAAGTATTCTATACTAGGACAAATCGAGGAAATAGAATAGCATGTAAGTTTCATATTTGACATTATTACGGTGTGTTCGAACTCAAAATGGTGGAATCTAGTATTTGAGTTGCTTGAAACAAAAGAATGCTAGCATTTTATAACTTTCTCCTCCTGTTGTGTTTCATGAATGAATCATGGAAGCTTGGTATTCATCATCTTATGGTCGAATAATCCAATCCAATCTACTATGGATGGACATAAATTCTAAATTCTAAACAATTTTTTTTCTTTAGGTATGTACGTGAGATGTTCGACTAATAATCGGTTTACCATTCTCTTTTCACACGGTAACGCCGTAGACTTGGGTCAAATGAGTAGTTTCTACATTGGACTTGGTACTCGAATCAACTGTAATATCTTCAGCTATGATTACTCTGGTAAGTTTTATTCCTATGTCATGTTATAATATTCCATGTGTATACATTTCACTTACCTATCTTTTCACTTGTTTGACTGTAAAAAGTGAACTTTTGTGTTAATCCTTATAGATTTTTTCTTTGAACCTAATAATAACGCCTACTACTTAATATGACTTCTAATTTGTCCTTGACTGACATATGGCACAAGTAAACGTGTGTGTGAATTGTATTAAAATTCAATTTTATTTTTTAAATGTCAACATTAATCGATAACCAAGCCAAACCCTTCCTCACATTTTTTATCTGTCCTTTATTTTTATTGTACACTTTATTAACGGCAAAGGATTATAAAATGAAAGATTTTATTGACATTGCCCTGTCACCTGTCTCTTGTCCTAATCCTATAATTTGATTAATTTGTTTTATTAGGTTACGGCGCTAGTGGTGGGAAGCCTTCTGAGAAAAACCTTTACGCTGACATTGAAGCGGCTTGGCATTCCCTTCGAACTCGTTATGGGGTTTCTCCAGAAAATATAATTTTGTATGGACAAAGTATTGGAACAGTACCCACTGTTGATTTGGCTTCAAAGTATGAAGTGGGTGCCGTCATTCTCCACTCACCCCTCATGTCAGGTCAGCCATTTTATATTTCTAACTTATTTTATACAGTCAATTCAATATAATATACCTCAAAGTCATTTTTTTATGTTTTAAGGAATGAGAGTGGCCTTTCCAAATACCCGCAGAACTTGGTTCTTTGATGCCTTTCCTAGGTAATTTAATAGAAGTTTCCATTTTCAAATTCAATATACGCTTTTTGGCTTTTTAACTTTCATTTCCTTTTGAGTAAGTAATTTAATTCTATTTCTGAACAACTTCAATAGAATCTTAGCTTTCACATCATTATATTCTTCTTTTTCATTACTTATTTGTATAAAGTGAATTAAACATCATATTTCACTTATTAGTCGAATAGATTATAACAAGCAAATTGATAACGTAGGTTGATATTTCACATCAAGTCAACATAAAGAATACATATTAAGTTCATTATTTTTTAAAATGTTATCATTATATCTTTCTTATGTTGTTTTAAATTATAATCAATGAAATATAAAACTTGATAAAGGTATCAGGTTTTCTGAAATGAAATTGAGAACTCCGTAATACAGTACTTAACTGAGGTAAATGCGATGTAAGAAAAAAGAAGGAGATAAAAATGATCACTAATGCCTCAGTTAATTAGCTATTAAATATAATGAATTATTTATTTTTTAAACATGTTTTTTTAAATGTAGTTTCTAATTAAGTCATTTTTGTTTTCTTTCAGTATCGACAAAGTTCCAAGTGTTCAATCTCCAGTCCTTGTGATACATGGGACAGAAGACGAAGTAATTGATTTCTCGCACGGTTTGGCTATTTATGACAAATGTCCAAAAGCAGTTGAACCTCTTTGGGTTGAGGTAATATTTTCTAATGAAAAACAAAGTCAACTGAGTTTAATTTCAAAACTGTAAAATAGGGGGCTGGACACAACGATGTTGAACTGTACAATCAATATCTGGATCGACTAAAACAATTTGTGACAGTCGAACTAGTGAACTAGCAAACTCTACTCTACAGGTCTCGGATTTACTAATTGGCGAATGAAAACTAAATTAACTATCACTACTGTCACAAACTGTTTAAAAAACACATCAAATGGTTTCTCTGTTTAAAATCGTCAACTATTAATATTTTGTCTGTTCACGTTGTCTGTATCGTTTCCAGTATTTAGAAGCAAGTAACTCTTACTATACATCATTTCATAATAGTTTTTGTTTCAACATTAAAAAAAAAAGACTGGGTTGATGGTTTTTGAAAAAATCAAATCACAGGTTTGTGTATCACACCACCACCATAATTATTAAAATAATTGTAAAATTAGATTACTTTTATTTTTAGAATGCTTAGAATTTTTTATTTAGTTCAACCTAATTTAACATCAACTACTTACAAGTAGAAAAATTCTGGCCACTACTATTTATTAATTATTATTACTAGGCAGGCAGAGGCAGAATATAAAAATAATTATAATATATATATATAAGAATAAGAAAATTGAAAACTAGGATTTCCTATTTGATAGTCTTTTTAATCAAATTAAAATTATCGCAAATTAAAATTAAAAACGGGATAATTTATACATTTGTGAGAATGAAAAAATACCCGTATTGAAACCAGTAATTGTAAAACTGTGTTTTCTACCCATTTTTATGCATGTTAATAAAAATATATTCATTTATAACAAAAATAATTTTATCTAATCTTATTTTTAGACAATACCCTAATCTATTAATATATCCATGTTCATGCCATGTCATGCTGATGAAGGGCTCATCTCATGTCAGCCTGATTAAGGGTTCAACTCATGTAAATGCTGATGAACGGTTCATCTCATGTCAGACTGATTAAGGGTTCATCTTATGTCATGCTGATCAAGGGTTCATCTCTCGTGATGCTGGTAAAGGGGTCATCTCAGCTATATCGTACGTAAAAATAAATAATAAAATCCAAGATGGCGGCCTGTTGGAAAATGGGGGGGGGGGTTATGGACTGAGGTGGATCCTGGTGGATCACGGGTAGAACCCACATGGTAGGTTTGGTGTATCATGAACTACTTAAGCAGAAAAAAGTGTTTAAAATATAATACCTTTTGTAGTTGTTTGTATCTTATACTCATCCTTATATTTTGGAAAATGTAATGTCAATACTAAATTTAATATTTCTCAAAAACGGCACTGTCGATTTTTATAATTCAGAATTCAGTAAACAATGGTTAAAAATATAAGTCATGTCACTTGATTACGAACTCGTAACTGTTTGTATCTAATACT